>JAXIVJ010000866.1:125000-171813 GCA_036785665.1 Chirona hameri
GTGTCAGAAAAGTAGGCCGTTTCTCCATTTTTCTGAACTTGGAAGTTTTTTTCCGTGAAAACTTTGACTGTAAATAATTATTTGTTTAGTCTACGGATGCAAATGGCTGACGATCATAACAAAATGGCAGGAGAAGATAGACAAAAAAAGTGTTTTGTGCTCGCATCCTGAGCCGTCTGGTGGCAGACTGGAAGGCTCGTCTCGTTGCGTAGATGAAATGAAGGCTGAGTCACGCCGGCAGATCCAAGCGCGATGTTCTGACAGTTCTGAGGGTGTCAACCATTTACCACAGTCAAAAGCTGGTATACGCATTAACAAATTTGTTCCGCCGCTGGCGAAAACAAATGTTCCGCGAACTTAGATCGTGGAACCACTTTTCTGACACTGGTCTCGGACATGACCTCCACTCGGCTGACTCTATTATCTCCGGTCTGATTGCCGATTAGCGCCGACTGGAGTTGGTGAACCAGAACACGAGGCCCGGCCCGGCACTCGGTGTAGACATGGCCCATTACTGCCGGCGCTGGACGGCGCAACCCCCGGCTGACCCGTTCAGATCACGGTCCTCTCCGTTAGGTTAAACTTCGGCATGGATTTCAGAGTCCGCAGCCGAAACAAAGGCGTATTGGGTCTGTTGGAATCGCGACTCGTTGGATTTTCCACCTGGTGAAAAGGGAGAAACGAATGAGAACTGTTGGCGGCGAATAAGGGGGCAGCGGGGCAGCTCTCCCCCACCCCACTCAAGAAGTTGGGGGGGGGGGGGGCAAACATATTATCCCCCCATAAATTTGTAAGAGGGGCCCTCCAAGAAGTTAGTTCGATCTGTGTGTTTGACCGAAAAATGACCCAGGGCCTCGATGTGCCCCCAGCCAGCCTGAGGGGCCTTCTTAGGCCGACATAAGGCCATCAGTCGGCCTGAGGGGGACCCTCGGTAGGCCTGAGGGGCCCTCAGAAGACCTGAGACTTCAACATGTGCCTGTCCGACGTTTTTTTTGCGACCATTTAGGGGCCCTGCAAAATATAGTGGTCTAAATCCGAGGAGATACCATTTCGCGGCATTATTTTTTGTTTGTTTGTTTGTTGGGGGGGGGGGGGGGGGCTTTGGCCGTGGGAGGGGCTCTTTGGCCGAGGGGCCCTGGATTTCTTTGCCCCCCCATCCGAAAATACGATCCGCCGCCACTGTTCCAGGCACACTGTCGCTGTAAACTTAAAGTGAAAATCACACTTCTATGAAGCATAAGTGACATTTTGAGTATCATATTCAGCCAGCTCGCTGCAACGGGATAGTTTTATCATAGCTGAGCTGTTTTCATGTCCGTATTCGCATTGACAGCATTCCTGTACAACATACGACACATGCGTCTGGATTTACCAGCCGCCGGAAGAAAGGAGTCAGTTCCCGCTCTCCAACCGTCTCCCGGGGATCGGTTACAATAGTCGGAGCAGGCACGTAGCCAGGACTTTTCTCAGGGGGGGGAAGTCCGTGGTAGAAACAAATTTCGCTCCTCGACCTCAGCAATATGTGATTGACTGACCAGGGGGGGGGGGGGGGGGGGGGGGTCGGGGGTCGGGTGTCGAGAGAGAGAGAATCTCGTTTGATCTAGTGTTAATTTGTTTGCTCAGGGGGGCATGGCCCCCGTGCCCCCCCCCCCCCCCCCTGTTGGCTACGTCCCTGGTGGGCAGTGACAGCTCCGGTGAATGGCAGCTGCAATGCTCGTCTCCCCCGGCTGCCCCGGCTGGTGTGGGAGCCGGGGAAATCGTGAGAGGCGTTGAGTACCGGGCTGACATTCTGCTGTGGTGTCGAGCGAAAGGGAGCCGTGGTTTGTGACCGGCCTGAGCAGCCTCTGCAGCCTCTGCAGTCTGCACGGTCCGCGTCCGCGCCGGGGGAGCAGAGCAGCCCATGCAGTAAGTGACGTGATGCGCTGACGTGTGCTGGGAGGCGGAATTTCGTTTCGTTGTCGGGCTGAACTCGGCGGGACCGGGTGACCTGCATGACCTTTGATGGGTTGAAAACGGAAGTGGATGCTTGCGGACATGGGGTGGGTTATTCGACTGCAGCATTGCTGCGTGCCTGGCAACTTTACAGAGTCTACACCGCTCGGGCGTGCCTGGCAACTCTACAGAGTCTACACCGCTCGGGCGTGCCTGGCAACTCTACAGAGTCTACACCGCTCGGGCGTGCCTGGCAACTCTACAGAGTCTACACCGCTCGGGCGTGCCTGGCAACTCTACAGAGTCTACACCGCTCGGGCGTGCCTGGCAACTCTACAGAGTCTACACCGCTCGGGCGTGCCTGGCAACTCTACAGAGTCTACACCGCTCGGGCGTGCCTGGCAACTCTACAGAGTCTACACCGCTCGGGCGTGCCTGGCAACTCTACAGAGTCTACACCGCTCGGGCGTGCCTGGCAACTCTACAGAGTCTACACCGCTCGGGCGTGCCTGGCAACTCTACAGAGTCTACACCGCTCGGTGGCGTTGCTCCCGAGGCAGTGCAGTCGTTTGGATGATTGATGCTCACTGCTCATTGATCGATGTTTATTTCGTTTGTTTCGTTTGTTCTGGTGTGCCCGGTCCATTACATGAGTACGAGGTTTGTTACATCTCCTCAGTTTTAGTTTCTTCTTATGAATTACATTTTTGCATGTTGAACTTACAAACATCCTAACCTATTCCCTAACGCTGCGCTACATTTTTCGACACAGCGCTGAATGACAGGACATAACCGCACATATATTCGGCATGGAGAAACTTTACGACCAAACATGGCTGCTATCTCAGTTCAAAATCCCATTATGAAAGTGACCGGTTTCCTTGAATGCATTCCTTTGCGCATCCCATCAAATGACATGTGCTGAATTGTTACCGAGTTTTGAGTTACTGTAACTCTGCACCTGTGTGCTGTGCGTTTTAATCATTGATGAAGGTCTTTGTTTTTCATATTGAGGCCTTGGTGCACGTCGTCCGAGCTCAAATTGGCGTGTTTCCGTGATTATTTAGTGTCATTAGGACCGGTGATTGGGTCGCTGTTTGGCCCGTTTTCTAGATACAGTGCATGATGCTGGTTGACAAATGGTGTTTATTTAACGCTGTTGACAAATGGTGTTTATTTAACGCTGTTGCTCTGTGCAGTACGCATGCTGACTGGTCTGTGTTTAATATCGGCTTCCTTTTATTTGCTGTTCTGTTTTGTGTGCAGCATTGCATGAACTATGAGTGGATGTGCTGTTTGTCATGCGAAATGTTGCATTTCATGTGCAATGGGCATGCTCGAATTAAATTATTTATAATGCAGTTAAGCGCCTCACCATAAAAGGTATGTGAGGTAGCGTTTTAACTGCATTTAGGTAATCGGTGAGCATTCTGATACTAAGCAAGATAAAAATGTATAACTTGCTGTTACAGCGATAAGCCTGCAAGCAGAAGAGTACAATTTAGGCGGAATTTCTGGAAATTTTGGCTGTCATTGTCGTGCCACAACTTCTTCCTGTCCTTTCGTTGGTGTTTTCGATTTGTATCTTATTTCTCTTATCGAAAGGTTGTCTTAGTAATCTGGAATCTACCCAGATGCCACTGCGGCTTTTTTGGAAAAGTCCACGGATATACTTCAAAATGCTGTTGACAGACAGACTGACAGGAGCTCGGCTGGGCTCCGCCGTCGGCTGGGCCGGAGCCGTCGGCTGGGCTCCGCCTTCAGTCAGTGGAGAGCCCAGATGCGCTGTGTAAAGCTCAATCAAGGCCCAGCCCACCGCCTGCCTGTTGTGTAGAGTCCAAGTGCAGACCAGCGCAGACCAGGCCGAGTACCGGCGACGCCAGATGGACGCGCGTGCCGCTTCAATGCTTTCCCGTTACAGCTTCTGTCGGGTGTCGCGCGTGTTGTGCCAAACGCTCATTATTTCTGCGGGCCGGGACTCAGTGCAGACCGTCCTTCTCGCCGTCGCCGCCGCCGCGAACCCGCCGTCTCGCCGTGTAACGGCACCTGGCGAGCTACCGCCGCGCTGAACGCCCCGTTTCGGTCAGTCGTTCGAGTCGTGGAGAAAAAAGCAATCGGGCGTCAAATTCGCCGGGCGTGGCGGCGGTGGCGGCGGCGGCGGAGGCGGCGGAGGCGGCTGCCTGTTGGACCGCCCAGAGGGCGTCGCTCTCAGCTGCCGGCTCCGGCGGCGGACGGCTGCAGTAGACCTCAGGCGGCCGGAGCGCCAGCACCATCCCCATTCCAGCTCCCCATGTCTGCTGCCTCTAACGACGACGACGCTTGGCAGGGCGGCAGCGGCGCGTCGCGTCCCGTGTCGGCGCTGTCCGAGGAGCTTCTGCCTCCGCTCTCGGTCCGCGGCTCCAGCGACGACTTGCGCTCGGCCGGCGGCGGATCCGTCTACCACTCCAGCGAGTCGCTGGCCGTGACCGAGCGCGTCTCCAGCGCGTCTCCGTCGGCGGCGGGCGGCGGCCCGGCCGAGCGGCGACCCTCGACCCGCTCCTCGGCCGCCTCGTCCGCGGTAGGAGAGGACGAGCTGCCGCCGGAGGGCACGGTCCGCTCGGCCGTGGAGCGGATGCAGCAGCTGAGCAGGTCGGCGGAGGAGCTGGCCGGCCGGCGGCCCCGGCTGACGCCGCCAGTGGACGGCACGGACGGCCGCAGCGCCGTCTCCGCCTCGCCGTCGGTGCCGGTGGCCCCTACCCCGACACCGCCGCCGCCTGCCCCGACCGCTGTGTCGGAGGAGACGCTGGAGACGCCGCAGGAGACGCCGGAGCCGGAGCCGGAGGTGCGCCGCTCGCCGCTCTATGTGCAGGTGGAGGAGGAGGAGGCGGAGCCGGCGGCGGCGGCGGAGGAGGAGGGCGAGCGCAGTGACGGCCTGGAGCAGCGGCCCAGCCCGGACGGCCGCGAGAGCCTGGCGTCCTCCGGCTCCGACCTGCCGCCCCAGCTGCCCTCCGTCAAGGAGCTGAGGAGTCACTTTCAGGCGGGTGACACGCTGCCTCTACCGGTGCAAAAACAGGTACGTGGTCCGCGGTGGGACGACATGTGCTCCGATGGTCCTCGATAGGATGTCGTGTTCTTGTGTCTTCCCTGTGACACTGTCCACGGTTCGAATGGCTTGCAAGACAAACACAATGGCGTAAACAGTTTTCCGTTAGCTTAATTAGGTTAAAAGTTATTAGCGAAAAACGGTTTTGAAGAAAAAAAGGAATTTTCCCCTTTTTACCTCTGGAGCAGACTGGTTATTGATTCGACTCTGATTGAATCGATTGGAATCGTTCAATCAAAATCCCTTGAATCAAAGAAGAATCGATTCACCACCGGATTTTGTGATTCATGAATCATTTTGAATAAAAACCCGCATAGAAACAAGGCTGATTGAATCAAAAAGACTGTGCAATGTTATTTCAATGGTGAGTCAAACGTGATATGATAAAACAAATGTTTTGATTCTTTGAATCGGAAAGAATCATTTCTCAAAATGGATATCCATGAATCAAACGGTGACTGAATCAGTCATATTCCAAAATGAATCGCGATTGAATCCTTCCAAAAAGGTGAATCAATAACCAGTCTGCTCTGGAGTCTCAAATATTGACTCCAGATAAAATTTGAGGACATGTTGTCGATTGAAAATTTCAATGGCTGGCGATCGCTTTTTCCCGTTTGTTTCTAGCTAGCATAGTTCCCGAGATATATGGGAATGTCTGGAGCGAAGTCCTAAAACAGGAGAGAGAAAAAATGGAAAATTTGACCTTTGATGAGCTCTAGTGACCTCAATTTTGACATGACCTAAAAAATACTTAAATACTTTCGATATAACTTGTATCAAGCTATCAAACGCCGTTATCCGTTTGTTTCTACGTAGCGTAGTTTTTTAGATCTCAGGGGGGGGGGGGGGCGGAAATCAACCCCCCTGCAGTTCGTGTTTGGCGTAAACCCCCTGCAGTGCGCGGGTTAAATTTAAGTAAAATAGTAAGTTAGTATTTGTTTGTGAAATTCTGAATCTTTTTTGGATACTCAAGCCATATGTATTTCCTATTTTGACTTTATTATTGTTAAGTGTAAAGAAGTGTCGTTCAAACAGAAAAAAGATGGTTATTTGTCTTCAAATATGCTACATTTTGTCATTTTTATGTTCGTTTTGTGAAAGATGCCATTCTCCAATAACTTTTGACTGACTAAAGATAAAAAGGTAAAATGGACACTATTTTGTTATTTTCGTCAAGACGCATTGAATTATATGCAGTATGACCTCTTTCTAACATTTGGTGACCTTCACCTAAGGTCAATGTCAAGGTTCAAGGTTAGGTTTCCAATTGTGGCCTTTGTGGCGATGTTATATATCTTACAACTTGTCTTGTTGCGAAGAATTCGATTGTGCTTAAATAACGTCTGATCGTCAATGGCAACATTTAAATTCATTTTAATTTGAATGTCGAATAGTAACTTCATAACTTCCTTCTCGGTGTAAAGAAAACCCGAAAATGTCTCAGTTTGCTTTATAATCATCAACGATCGCGCAATTATTTGAATACCAATGCATTCCTATCTTCAAGACAAGTTCAAAGATATATAACATCGTCGTGTAGGGAAAATTTGGAATGGTGACCTTGCGCCGTGACCTTGACCTTAGGTCAAGATCATCAAATGTCAGAAAGAAGTCATGCTGCACAGCATGCAATGCGTCTTGATGATAACAACAAAATGACGTTTACCGTGCCCTTCTCACTTTATTCAGTCAAAAGGTATTAGCGAATAACTAATTTGTATATAAAATAGCATGTAAAATTATTTTTTAAAGATATTTGGAGGAAAATATCCATCAATTTTATTTTTGCACTTAATTGACACGTCCTTACACGTAAGAATAGCATAGCGAGAAGAAAAAAAATAACCCAAGTCCGCAAAGGTCAAAAATGGGTGTACCTTTTAGGCCATATGGAGGCCCCTGGGGCCCGGAAGGCCCCCCAGTGAAAATAGCCCCCCCCGTATTGGGAGGCTGGATCCGCCAGTGGCGTTGGCAATGGCAGCAATTAGTTTCCCAATTAAGGACTGTCTGCACACCTGTCAGTATATGGCGATCCCCGTTTGTTTATTTTGCCGTATGCTTGTAATTCAGCTTGTCACTTGCATATACTTGCAAGTCAGGTACCGATTGTTACTGCGATGCGCCATTGTGGGCCTCTAGAGGCTACATAGTATTGTTACCATTCAACAACAACAACAAAACTTATTTTGGCGGCGAATCACATAACACATTAGTGTAATACGTTATGTTTAGCTTGTTATATTTGCTCTGTGTATTAACATGCTTAAAATTATTTGTTTACCGATCATATCATTTTCCATGATGCATGTATTTTAGAAATGTGATCAACAAAAATATGGGGAAATTCGAAGTATTACCGATTGCATTAAATGGCGACAGCCCAGCTTGGCAGCTTGGCAGATGTCTTTAACCACACCGTGTTCTGTGGCCGCTTAGTTGGCCTGAATTAGCCTTTTATGTATCGGCGTCGGAGCCGTAAATGTTGTTTACGGTTCCGACAACGTTTTATTGACATTTGTTCCCTAACCTGGGTGTCGCCACCACTGGGGACTCTAGGGACATTGTCCCTAGTAATTTTGAGTTATGACGCTATTGGTCCCTAGATTGTTGGATATGCATTTGTTTACTTTTTAGTTCATGATACGAAATCGGTGTGCATGAGCCGCTTGTATGGTTATAATGACCTTTTGATGAATGACATCGGTTTTGCATGAAATGCAATTTTTGGTATCCTCTGCTCAAACACAAACTTTGAACGGCTATTCATTCGTGGTAAACACGCTTATGACTTCATTTTCGGTTATCAGTAGCAACGCAGCCACTATTTTGTTTTTGTTGCGACCACCATGATTTCCATGAGATGACTGTGTCGATTTGGCCGTTGTATCGGACTCGTAGGTGGCCATGTGTACGGCCCGTCTGACGGACTAATCCGTCTGGACTCCGCCGAGTCGGGACCACCTGTCTGACATGTGCGGCTGTCTGTGTCTGGGCAGGAGTCGCCGCTGTACAACTCGAGTGTGCTGATCATCGACAAGGCTGAACAGGACTCGGAGGCCTGGGACGAGCCACGCGAGCTGCGCAAGGTGGAGAAACTCAGGAAGAAGACCTCCAACCACAAGGTCAGTGCTGGGCGGACCACTCCGATACAGACGGCTGCTCCGGGCCACTCCGGGGGTAGAGTGTGTTCCACATCACTGCGCCTTGCAGTGGGTCTTGCCGGGCACTCGGCCAGTGGTGGGGTGGGAAACGGGGAAGGGTAGGGGTGGGGTGGGAAACGGGGCAGGGTAGGGGTGGGGTGGGAAGCGGGGCAGGGTAGGGGTGGGGTGGGAAACGGGGCAGGGTAGGGGTGGGGTGGGAAACGGGGCAGGGTAGGGGTGGGGTGGGAAACGGGGCAGGGTAGGGGTGGGGTTGGAAACGGGGTAGGGTAGGGGTGGGGTGGGAAACGGGGCAGGGTAGGGGTGGGGTGGGAAACGGGGCAGGGTAGGGGTGGGGTGGGAAACGGGGCAGGGTAGGGGTGGGGTGGGAAACGGGGCAGGGTAGGGGTGGGGTGGGAAGCGGGGCAGGGTAGGGGTGGGGTGGGAAACGGGGCAGGGTAGGGGTGGGGTGGGAAACGGGGCAGGGTAGGGGTGGGGTGGGAAACGGGGCAGGGTAGGGGTGGGGTGGGAAACGGGGCAGGGTAGGGGTGGGGTGGGAAACGGGGCAGGGTAGGGGTGGGGTGGGAAGCGGGGCAGGGTAGGGGTGGGGTGGGAAACGGGACAGGGTAGGGGTGGGGTGGGAAACGGGGCAGGGTAGGGGTGGGGTGGGAAACGGGGCAGGGTAGGGGTGGGGTGGGAAACGGGGCAGGGTAGGGGTGGGGTGGGAAACGGGGCAGGGTAGGGGTGGGGTGGGAAACGGGGCAGGGTAGGGGTGGGGTGGGAAACGGGCAGGGTAGGGGTGGGGTGGGAAACGGGGCAGGGTAGGGGTGGGGTGGGAAACGGGGCAGGGTAGGGGTGGGGTGGGAAACGGGGCAGGGTAGGGGTGGGGTGGGAAACGGGGCAGGGTAGGGGTGGGGGTGGGAAGCGGGGCAGGGTAGGGGTGGGGTGGGAAACGGGGCAGGGTAGGGGTGGGGTGGGAAACGGGGCAGGGTGGGGTGGAAAACGGGGCAGGGTAGGGGTGGGGTGGGAAACGGGGCAGGGTAGGGGTGGGGTGGGAAACGGGGCAGGGTAGGGGTGGGGTGGGAAACGGGGCAGGGTAGGGGTGGGGTGGGAAACGGGGCAGGGTAGGGGTGGGGTGGGAAACGGGGCAGGGTAGGGGTGGGGTGGGAAACGGGGCAGGGTAGGGGTGGGGTGGGAAACGGGGCAGGGTAGGGGTGGGGTGGGAAACGGGGCAGGGTAGGGGTGGGGTGGGAAACGGGGCAGGGTAGGGGTGGGGGTGGGAAACGGGACAGGGTAGGGGTGGGGTGGGAAACGGGGCAGGGTAGGGGTGGGATGGGAAACGGGGCAGAGTAGGGGTGGGGTGGGAAACGGGGCAGGGTAGGGGTGGGGTGGGAAACGGGGTAGGGTAGGGGTGGGGTGGGAAGCGGGGCAGGGTAGGGGTGGGGTGGGAAGCGGGGCAGGGTAGGGGTGGGGTGGGAAACGGGGCAGGGTAGGGGTGGGGTGGGAAACGGCAGGGTAGGGGTGGGGTGGGAAACGGGGCAGGGTAGGGGTGGGGTGGGAAGCGGGGCAGGGTAGGGGTGGGGTGGGAAACGGGGCAGGGTAGGGGTGGGGTGGGAAACGGGGCAGGGTAGGGGTGGGGTGGGAAACGGGGCAGGGTAGGGGTGGGGTGGGAAGCGGGGCAGGGTAGGGGTGGGGTGGGAAACGGGGCAGGGTAGGGGTGGGGTGAGAAACGGGGCAGGGTAGGGGTGGGGTGGGAAACGGGGCAGGGTAGTGGTGGGGTGGGAAACGGGGCAGGGTAGGGGTGGGGTGGGAAACGGGGCAGGGTAGGGGTGGGGTGGGAAACGGGGCAGGGTAGGGGTGGGGTGGGAAGCGGGGCAGGGTAGGGGTGGGGTGAGAAGCGGGGCAGGGTAGGGGTGGGGTGGGAAGCGGGGCAGGGTAGGGGTGGGGTGAGAAGCGGGGCAGGGTAGGGGTGGGGTGGGAAGCGGGGCAGGGTAGGGGTGGGGTGGGAAGCGGGGCAGGGTAGGGGTGGGGTGAGTTCCACACCACTGCGCTGCAAAGTGGGTGCGAGGAGGGCCAAAGACTAGTCTCTCCGTCCCTCTTCCCTCTCAATGTCAAGAGAGAGAGAAGCCTTTTCCCGCCTTTCCAGGCCGTAACAATGCACTCTGATGTATGACTGATTATTCAGCGACCGAGTTTCCGATGGATGTGTGCTCTCTGTTCCGGTTGGTGAATCACATTTGCACAAACGGCACCAACACCTGTGGTTAGCCCATGCTTCTCTGGTTTATGGACTTCAATGTTTAATGAGCGAAACGTCCGATGCAGGGACACGGTTGTGACACGGCTGTGAAAGTGAGCCGTATCGAGACAAATGGCATGCATTAAAGGGAATGTTTCACCTTTCTGAAAGTTGTCAAATATACGCTGGTCGTAGTCGAAAATATGAAGTAAGTGTTGCTGAAAACGATGGTGATATTTGTTTTCTCTCAAAAAGTAACTTAACTTTATACAAATTAAGTTTGTTATGATTACTTCATTATTGAGCTATAGAGAGCTATAGAGAAAACCTTTACGCTGCCATTTGGCAGCACAATCGTTTCAGACAATTCTGGCGACTTAAATTCAAACATTTGAAACTGTGTCTTCTCCCGCAAAGAACACAATGACGAGTGCGAGGCATTCGATAGCTCATTTTTTAAGGGACTGTCCCACCTTAGCATTATATTTGAGTTGAGATTGCCATTTGGATGGCTTGGCATTGAAATTAAGTATGGTAGCAGTTAAAACAACCACAATGATCTAATCAAAAAGATATTCAAGTTTGATTTTGACACCTGTAAAAAATAAGGCCCATGTGTATTTGAATAGGGCCTCTAAACCCGCAGCGTCGTCTCTCTTTACCCAACTGGTAATGATAGTCGACTTGTTTTAAAGTCAGCCTTGGAATATTTGCGTCTTTCATTTCTCGATCCCCGGGTGGTTCGCAATCTAGAGGCTAGCACTATCAGCTGGAGTTGATGCAGCAGTTGGCCGCCAGGGACCGCTAGTGAGCCAGGGTGATATGACGTCACAAGCAAATGGTACCAGTTAAATATTTAACGCCAAATATTTATTTATTTATAAATAAATAAATAAATAAATATTTAGCGGTACCATTTGCTTGCGACGTCATAACACCCTGGCTCACTAGCGGTCCCTGGCGGCCAACTGCTGCAACAACTCCAGCTGATAGTGCTAGCCAATCTAGACACCGGGTGGTTCGCTGTTTTTTTCTTCTTCTTCTGCGCAATAGATGTCGACAAAAAATTGTGCCATAATTTGGCGGCACAAAGGATTTCCTTGTTATTAAAAACAAAATAACATGACGTCACCAACCCAACTTTCCGCTTAAAACTAAAAGTTGAATATCTTCCAAGATCATTTTTTTTCTTTCGGAAACAAAGTTCACGAACATGTTCAGCTGACCTCACGAACATGTTCAGCTGACCTCACGAACATGTTCAGCTGACCTCGCCTGACATTAAGACGAGGTGAACATGTTCAGCTGACCTCGCCTGACATTAAGACGAGGTGAACATGTTCAGCTGACCTCGCCTGACATTAAGACGAGGTGAACATGTTCAGCGGACCTCGCCTGACATTAAGACGAGGTGAACATGTTCAGCTGACCTCGCCTGACATTAAGACGAGGTGAACATGTTCAGCTGACCTCGCCTGACATTAAGACGAGGTGAACATGTTCAGCTGACCTCGCCTGACATTAAGACGAGGTGAACATGTTCAGCTGACCTCGCCTGACATTAAGACGAGGTGAACATGTTCAGCTGACCTCGCCTGACATTAAGACGAGGTGAACATGTTCAGCTGACCTCGCCTGACATTAAGACGAGGTGAACATGTTCAGCTGACCTCGCCTGACATTAAGACGAGGTGAACATGTTCAGCTGACCTCGCCTGACATTAAGACGAGGTGAACATGTTCAGCTGACCTCGCCTGACATTAAGACATTTAAGTGTGATTCGACAATTTTCAAAAAGGTGGGACAATCCCTTTAAACAATATCCATAACTGAGACTTCAAACAGCGTGAAAAACTTCAACTTGGACCGCAAGATGCAAGATGTGTATTAAATCAATGATCCACTTGAAATAATCGTGTGGCTTTTCACACTGACGAGTCACAACGTAAGACATGGCAATACGAAAATGGGTGCAATACGTACAGGAACCTATCGGTACAATAGAAGAAAAAAATACACAAATAGTGCTAAACGAAGACTTTTAAAAATAAGAACACATTCGCATCGGTCTGCATCATCCTGTAAGCTCAGTACGACCTTTCAGAACGACCTTCTTCAGTGCGCGACGCGTACAAGTGCTCCCATCTGCGAGTACGTTCATGTCATTCACACACTTAACACCGCGGTAACATAACCGCCGCCTGCCCGCCTCCGTTCGTATGCGCGGTAGCGAGAGCAGGTGTGCCGAGCGGGTGTCACGCCCGTGAATGTCACGCTGTCGCTGTCCTATGGTGCTGGCGATGTACGGTGGTGAACCGGTACGAATAGCGTGCAGCACAGCGCAAACATAATGGTATTGAATGAGCTGCTGTGCGTTCAGCCACCGTAAATCACAGATCACATCAGAAATGTGATCCATTTTACGGCGGCCACTGACAACTCTCGCCTCAAATGTATATTTTTTTTTGTACGCGGTGGGTTTGAGTTCGATTGCACGATCCGTAAATTAAACCTATCGCGTTGGCCGTTGTTTACATCGTACTCGGTAAACCAGCCAAGGTTCGAGAAATACAGGTCGTCTGACTTCCAGGACCAACAATCTTGAAGTGGCTGTCAGCCAATCAGCGGCGGGACTTGCATAGACCCCCTTTTGCAAATTTGAAATTAAATTGCTTAAAAACTTATAAAGTTTTGGGGAAAATGACCTTAATAATTTATAGATTTCAATAACGGCCAAAGATAATGGCTACCTCAGTTCAAAACCAATACAAAGGTGAAACATTCCCTTTAATGGCAACATTGGTTGGTAAAGCATTGCACATTTTGTTATGCATTATGTGAAGTCAAGGAGCGATGGTTTGCGATGTCTGGACGGACGGGCAGTGATTTGGTGAGTTCTCTGCCGGCTGACGGTCGGAGTCAAAGTTCCGCGGTGTGCCTCACCGCCATTCCCCGTCACGAGACAGCACGCCATCACAAGACAGCACACCGTCACGAGACAACACACCGTCACGAGACAACACACCGTCACGAGACAGCACGCCGTCACGAGACAACACACCGTCACGAGACAACACACCGTCACGAGACAACACACCGTCACGAGACAGCACACCGTCACGAGACAGCACACCGTCACGAGCGGCGCACATTCACGAACCACAGCGTTCACACGGCGGCGGTGTGCCGTGAACAACGTCACGAGCCGCAGCCAGCGAATGTGAACGTTGTCACGAGTCAGCGTGGCCAAGCGTCGCCGATTGTCGCTGGTTCCAGCGTCTGGTTCCAGCTGGGTTCCAGCTGGTTTCCAGCCGTACCGAGCGACCTCCAGTTGATTCACACGGCAAAACCCACCAGATGTCGGCCGAGTCCTGCCGGACTCCCGCCGTATTCCCACCGGATTTCCAATGGATTCCCAGCTCGGTTCTCAACGGATTCCCACCGTTAGGCGATCCATTTCACCTTGGAGGCGTGCCGAACGTGTACCGGGGAGCTGACGGCGGGCATGTGACGGGTAGCGCAGTTTCTCTGACGGATCGCGGCACTCGCCAGGTATTCAGCCGAGGCGGCTCAGAACGATCCGTGTGAACAGCGCTGTAGAACATAGGAACATGTGGTAGGTGTTTGATGGCGCATGAAAGGATGACTGGTGGCAGTGGGGTGAAGCCGGCCATATTGTGTAATGTGTGTTTGCGGCACCAATGTTGAGCATTGATAGCCTTGCGTTGAACGTGTTTGCTAGAAGAGTTTGTTGTGTGCTTTTCTGTCATTGGACCAGACATATATTCCCCTTGCAGACTTCAGACTGTGTAAGGGTATAATCTAGAGTAATAACACGAGTAAATAGCACGAGTATAATCGAATTGATTCGAGAACTTCCAAAAGATGCTCTAAGGGGAAATAATGACCTTTTCCAACAAAAATGGAGTGATTACTTTAAATCGACAGACGAGACCAAAATATATTGTAAATTCATCACATTTTGCATAAAAACTTTCCTACCGAAAGATATTTCAAGTTAAAGTGGATAAGCTTTCCACACTTTTAACGACCGGTACTTGCAAATACGTTTGGTCCTCAACAAACTGCGGGCTTTTCCCGTATTGCTTTTTTACGCAATGGAGTGGAAAATATATTTTGCGTTCTGCTTGTTGTGATTATATGCCCGACGATCTTCTACAATTAACAGCCATTGAATAAAAAGGTAACCAAATTAGCAGTTAACTGATGCATATAACGGCGGCCTAGTTAGTGGTTGCGACCCTCAATTTTTGAAAATTGCTTCATTTGTTTTCAACAGGAGTTTGTATAATTTTGTCTCTGGCTGTATATAACACTATGCTTTATATTATCATGACAAATTTTTTAAAAAAATCTCCAAAAATTACCAAACAATACAAAAACTGGCAATTAACCCTCGCGGCGCTGGGGTCTCCATCCGAACGTGCGGTGCTGGGGGGGGGGGGGGGTTAAATTTTACCCCCCCCCCCTCGTATCTTCCGAACCAATAACCGCAGCGAGACGCGCAAAGGCGGCGATCGAAATCTCTCAGTGAGAAGAATCTAACGCATGCCCGAAATTATTAACATAAGGTCACATGTCAGGTCACGGTCAGGTCAAGTGTCAAAATTTAAGTATTTGGGTTTTTGGGCTATACTTTCCATCCAAAGCCTTGTATTGCAACTATTATCTCACAAAGTGCTCCCAAATGTATAATGCATCTCCCGCATAAGTAAAAGTGAAATTTTAAGCAAATGTCAAGGTCAAGGTCAGGTCACAAAAGGTCACGGGTCTACGAAAGCCATGCGACACATGTTGTATGGGTTATTTTACACGTATAATTCGATAGAAGCAGACATTTTCACAGCCTGACACCATATAATCGCCATCAGGTCAAGGTCAGGTCACAATAAGGTCAAAATTTGAAATTGATTAATCTAAATAAACATTGCATGTTTCTAGACTAGTTTTGTCTTCTAAATACAGTGGTGGCATTTATTTGTCTGTATCTGGTCAGTAAAAGCCAAAAAAACGCAATTGACAAAAATGACGTCATGAGTTACTCATTCTTAGAGAGCCATAAGTCAGTCAAAAATAAAGATATTACTTTGAAATTTGGTTTGAACATCGTTCATACTCGGTTATCTAATATATCTACCTTTTTTTAATCTTCAAACAAAAAACTTTTGTGGAAATTCTTCCCCAAAAATCAGTTTTTTGCATGTTTGGGGATCAAAATCCCCAAATTTTGAACATCTGAGATAGCCATGTTAAAGACAATGTTATTTCCTTTCTTTTGACGCCTTTTATTTGCGATTTGCATCAACACACTATTTTCTACGATTTTTCAAACATGTAACGTTTTATCACCAAAAATGACATGACATGACGTCACTAAAACGTCATTATCTCCTAAAAAGTTTCACGAATTTCAACAAAATTGTAACACAAGATGTAGAATTGATGCACCGTAAGGTACCGCAAGTTTTACTTCGATATCTGTCATAGTTTTCAAATTATAGATAAAATCCGGGAGGGGGGGGGGGGGGGGGTAAAATTTACCCCCCAGCGCCGCGCGGGTTAAGTCGGAAGCTCATCGATGCACATTGACGGCGACCTATTTAGTGTCGGCGATTTGTTTAGAGGTAATTCAACAACGTTGAACAGATTGATACAATAGCGCCAGATGTTTCGCTTTCCAATAGTGGAGGGAAAATACCGATCATGGACTCCTTAAGAAGTATATGTACTTGCTTTTTTTATTTTCACAAACTTCCAACTTTGAATTAGGGAATAATTGTATTTAATTCTTAAATTTAGATCACATAATTTTAATGCCATAACGGTAGCCAAAGGAATTGTTGCTAACAAAATCAAAAGGTCATTATTTACCTTTAAAGAAGCAAGTGTATGATGCACAATGTACGGCACGGATGCTGTGCAAGCAATTTCACCAAAATACGACACTAATTAAAAATCTTAGCCAGCACATTTATTGTTTTTCCATTATATTTACATTGGCTAGGCTTGTAATATTCCACGAGCTGCAAAGTTGATTAGAGGAACTGTTGTGTGTATGCCTTAGGTAGTCACTAGGAGTAGTTAGTGACAGAAATACTCCCAAATCACTCCACCTAAACTAATTATTAACCCGCGAGTCACTGGGGGGTTAGCCTCCCCCTTAGGAATATTAGGAATATCTCAACAACTAATGCAGATATCGACTC
This sequence comes from Chirona hameri, assembly GCA_036785665.1. Taxonomy (NCBI): domain Eukaryota; kingdom Metazoa; phylum Arthropoda; class Thecostraca; order Balanomorpha; family Balanidae; genus Chirona; species Chirona hameri. The sequence continues at coordinate 141,622 of JAXIVJ010000866.1, forward strand.
CAAACTTTCAGTACCTTTCCGGGCATCATTGTTACACCTTTTGAGAAAAAAATAAAACAGTTTCGTCAGAACTTTTCGAGATATAGTGAATTTAGTGACGTCACTAAACACGATTTTGACGTTTGACTTGACCGTGACCAGATATGTGACCTTAATTTGATTTTTTTAAGTTTGCGTTAGGTTTATCTCATTGAGCGCTTTCGAATACCGCCTTGCCCGTCCCGCTGCAATCATTGGTTCTGAAGATACCAGGGGGGCTAACCCCCACCCCCCCACAACCAGTGAGTAGTGTTGCAGAATATAACCCAGGGACTGCCGGGTTAAAGAAGGCTGTTTTCACTGTTCAGCTGTCGCCGTTTGTCGCATTCCCAGTTGAACAGAACCTGACTAGCACATGACAAATACCCACATCGAACGCCATGCATTCACGCAAACCATCGATTACTTGATCGGAACTTCGCGCTCTAACTTATGCAGCGTCAAAACGCGCGTTCAGACTTACTTTTCATCACAGTTATGCATAGTATGTAGTACATGTTACGGCCTGTGCCTGTACCGAGACTGGAGGTGGAAATGTCGCCCATCCAGCGGCTAGCGGCGATCACCTCTGGTTAGCGGCGATCACCTCTGGTTAGCGGCGGTCACCTTTGGTTAGCGGCGATTACCTCTGGTTAGCGGCGATCACCTCTGGTTAGCCGCGATCACCTCTGGTTAGGGGCGATCACCTCTGGTTAGTGGCGATCACCCCTGGTTAGCTGCGGTTCAAGGCGACCTTGTTAGCGATGGTGAGCGGCGCTCAGAAGTCAGAAGCGGGTCGGCCGCCGCCGCTGCCCGGCTATGCGGAAGTGCTGCCGGCGGCGGCGGCGGCGCCGGCGAGCGCAGCGGACCGAGACGAACAAAGACCGTCGGTGCCCGACGACCGACGACCGGCGCCCGGTCCGTCTCGGTGTGCCTGTCGCCTGTCGCCCGGCGGTCCCTGGTCCGGCCCGGCACGGTGTGCCTGTCGCCTGTCGCCCGGCGGTCCCTGGTCCGGCCCGGCACGGTGTGCCTGTCGCCTGTCGCCCGGCGGTCCCTGGTCCGGCCCGGCACGGTGTGCCTGTCGCCCGGCGGTCCCTGGTCCGGCCCGGCACGGTGCGGCCGGTCGGCCGTCACCACCCCACGCCACGGACCGAGATGTCGGGAGGATGACTGCCGAGAACCAGAACGGCAACGGGGGACAGTGAGCACGCCTTCTCCGTGCTGGTCCGTGGAAGGAGAATGTGGGCTGGGCTAATTTGAGGTTTCCAGGATGGCGGTTTTAAAACGCAAATTATGCTCCTTGTGGTCTACATTCTGACATACTTTCAGGCAGCTCAATGTCACAAACGGACGGAATCAGCAAAAAATCGAACCTGACTGGTTTAAAAGGGAGTGTGCCTACTGTTTTGGAATGTCAAAAATATTTGTATTACGGTAAGTAGCTATTGGTTTGATTGCTAGATACGATAAAATTCACATATGGAACCCCTTTAGTTGAATTTTCATTTATATTCTTTTTGCTTATTTTTTTCTTCGATATCGATAAAGCGATCGCCACTATAATCAGAGGGAATGCTATGTAAAACGGCGCAACTAAGACAATGCAATTACGGTCACATCATGCAAGATAGAGAGACAAATTTGCGTAGCATGTTTTTGCCACTGTGAACTTTATTATGTGCAAGTTTCGAAGCTCTAAATTGATATCTTCGTCGAAAAATGTCCCATCAAGCGTTGCGAGTAGGGGGACAAACAGTACTGTTCGGCTGCTGATATCAGCGCGCACGAACTGTTTTGTCGTAATGCTATTGGCCGCTCTTCCTTCCGTAGTGTAAGGGAGAAATTTGAGTACCAGTAAGTCCCGTAGTTGGCGATGAACGAGCGAGCGCGAATGAAATGTATAGTGAATTTCAACTCGATCGGGCAAGTAGTTTCTGAGATACAAAAAGAGGGTGCGCACGTGCAGAGGCACCCACCCCTGACGTGTGGGAAAGTGGCGGCTGAGGGGTCCCTAACCACACACCAAATTTGCACACAACCTGCCCAGCCGTTGCGGAGTTTTAGCGAGAAAACACTTTTCAACACCCCTCACTCGGCACCCGGCACCCGCCACGCGCAGTGGTAGTCTCCCACGTGAGTCGGCACTGGTCTCATTCAGGGTAGGTTGGATGGGGCTGCTCAGCAAAGAAGTCCGCTTGTCAATCGGACGTGCGGTTGCAGAGATATGAACTTCTCAAAAGCGTCGCCACTGGCCGGGTCGGGCCGCTCATATTCAGTTTGTTTCCTTACACCACGGAAGGACGCTCGCTCGTAATGAGCGGCTCGGCCCGACCCGACCCATGGCGACACTTTTGAGAAGCTCATATCTCTGCAACCGCACGTCCGATTGCCAAGCGGACTTCTTTGCTGAGCAGCCCCATCCAACATACCCTGTTTGAGACCAGTGCCGACTCATGTAGGTGACTACCACTGCACGTGGCGAGTGCCGCGTGAGGGGTGTTGCAAAGTGTTTTCTCGCAAAAACTCCGCAACGGCTGGGCAGATTGTGTGCACATTTGGTGTGTGGTTAGGGACCCCTCAGCCTCCACTTTCCCACAAGTCAGGGGGTGCCTCTGCACGTGCACACACCTATTCTATATCTCAGGAACGGTTGAGCCGATTGTGTTCAAATTTCGCTCGTTCATCGCTAACTATGGCGCCTTACTGGTGATATGCTAGCAGTTTAATTAATAGATGCAGTACTTCTAGTAGCGGAAGCCATCTGGGGTTTACCCGATAACTTTTTGCTACCAGCCAGTTCCTGGGGTCTTTGGAATATCTCAGCAACAAGTGTGAATCTGGAAAAATGAAAGCCATGGTTCGATTCAGAAAATTATGTTCTATAAACCAGTGTCAATATCCTCAAATAAGCAATGTGAGTAGGCACACTCCCTTTCAGCTGTTTCACGGGCATTCTGTCGCTCACTTTCTACCGACTATTGGGGGGTCTGGAGTTGACATTCTGACACTCACTTTCTACCGACTATTGGGGGCCTGGAGTTGACATTCTGACACTCACTTTCTACCGACTATTGGGGGTCTGGAGTTGACATTCTGACACTCACTTTCTACCGACTATTGGGGGTCTGGAGTTGACATTCTGACACTCACTTTCTACCGACTATTGGGGGGCTGGAGTTGACATTCTGCCACTCACTTTCTACCGACTATTGGGGGTCTGGAGCTGACATTTATGTGCTCTATGTGCTGATGTAGGTGTACGTGTGTTCGATGTGGGTGTATGTGTGTTTGATGTGGGTGTACGTGTGTTTGATGTGGGTGTATGTGTGTTCGATATGGGTGTATGTGTGTTCGATGTGAGTGTACGTGTGTTTGATGTGGGTGTACGTGTGTTCGATGTGGGTGTACGTGTGTTTGATGTGGGTGTACGTGTGTTCGATGTGGGTGTGGGTGTTTGATGTGGGTGTATGCGTGTTCGATGTGAGTGTACGTGTGTTTGATGTGGGTGTACGTGTGTTCGATGTGTGTGTGTGTGTGTGTGTGTGTGTGTGTGTGTGTGTGTGTGTGTGTGTGTGTGTGTTTGATGTGGGTGTACGTGTGTTCGATGTGGGTGCATGTGTTCGATGTGGGTTTATGCGTTTGATGTGGGTGTACGTGTGTTTGATGTGGGTGTATGTGTGTTTGAAGTGGGTGTATGTGTGTTCGATGTGGGTGTATGTGTGTTTGATGTGGGTGTATGTGTTTTTGATGTGGGTGTACGTGTGTTCGATGGGGGTGTATGTGTGTTCGATGTGGGTGTACGTGTGTTTGATGTGGGTGTATGTGCGTTCTATGTGGGTGTATGTGTGTTTGATGTGGGTGTACGTGTGTTTGATGTGGGTGTACGTGTGTTTGATGTGGGTGTACGTGTGTTCGATGTGGGTGCTAGGGTGTAGGCAAAGGGGGGGGGGGGGGGCAAGGGGCCATGCCCCCCTCCCCTCTGGAGTCCAGGGGGCCCCTCTGACGACCGAGCGAGGGCCCCCTGGGGCCGAAGGCCCCAGTGTTTTTGATGGGGTCAGGCGCCCGCAAAACGCCTTACGTCGCATAAAAGAACGCCCACGAACCGATAAAAAAATCGTAACACGAATAAATAACAGCACTTGCTTATCTGTTAAATGCATGTATATGTAAATACGTAGAAAGGGGGCCCAGCCAGTGTGGATATGTCCCTCTACCAGCGTTTAAAGGGCCTTACCGATCTGCAGAGGGCCCCTCTCGGCCAACATTTGGAGGGCCCCTTCCGGTTGTAGAGGGCCCTCTGCCGGCCTGTATATGGCCCAGCCGATCTGGAGAGGGTCCCTGCCAATCTGGAGAGAGCCCTCTGCCGGTCTTTAGAGGGCTCTGCCGATCGTAAATCGCCCTTCCAATGTGTAGAGGGCCTCTGTCGGCATTTAGAGGGCCCTGCCGACCTGTATAGGGCTCTCTTCCAGGCTTTAGAGGCCCTGTCGATCTGCAGAGTGTCCCAGCTAATATGTAGAGGGCCCTCTGCTGGCCTTTAGAGGGCCTTGCCGATCTGCAGAGGGCCCTGCCAATCTGTAGATGGCCCTCTGCCCGCATATATAGGGCCATTCCAGCATGTAGAGGGCCTGCCGATCTGCAGAGGGCCCCCTGTCGGCATTTATATGGCCCCTTCCAGTTGTAGAGGGCCTCTGCCGGCCTTTATAGGGCCCTGCCAATCTGTAGAGGGTCCCTGCCGATCGAGAGGGCCCTCTGCCGGTCTTTAGAGGGGCCTGCCGATCTTTAGTTCGCCCTGCCAATCTGCAGAGGGCCTCTTCCGGCATTTAGAGGACCCTGCCGACCTGTAGAGGGCCCTATTACATCCTTTAGAGGGCCCTTCCAGCATGCAGAGGGCCTGCCGATCTGTAGAGGGCCCCCTGTCGGCATTTAGATGGCCCCTTCCGGTTGTAGAGGGACCTCTTCCGGCCTGTATAGGGCCCTGCCAATCTATAGAGGGTCCCTGCCGATCTGGAGAAGGCCCTCTGCCGGTCTTTAGAGGGCCCTGCCGACCTGTAGAGGGCCCTCTTCCAGGCTTTAGAGGCCCTGTCGATCTGCAGTGTACCCCAGCTAATATGTAGAGGGCCCTCTGCCGGCCTTTAGAGGGCCTTGCCGGCCTTTAGAGGGCCCTGCCGATCTGTAGATCGCCTTGCCAATCTTCAGAGGGCCTCTATCGTCATTTAGAGGGCCCTGCCGACCTTTTAGATGGCCCTCTTCCAGTCTTTAGGGGCCCTGTCGATCTGCAGTGTCCCAGCCAATCTGTAGAGTGAGTGTATAGGTCCGTCTGTCGGCCTTTAGAGGGCCCTGTCGATCTGCAGATGGCCATCTGCCGGCCTTTAGAGGCACCTGCCGATCTGTAGAGGACTCTCTGCTGGCCTTTAGAGGGTCCTGTGGTGGTAGAGGTGGTCTGCCGGTCGAGCGCTAGTGAGGCTCTCGAAGGAAGACCAGTGAAAGTTCTCATTGTTTTTCAGTGTATGCTAGTAACGTCTGAGAGGAGTACAAGGCTTTGGTAATGTGGGCTTTGACTTTGACTCGAACTCGGGCTGCCACTACCAGGAAAGGTCAGAAGCCCAGCGCTCTCCCACTGAGCTACATGGGCGGACAAATCGCTCGTTTCCGCACTAAAGAAGGCTTTTTAATGTTAGTGTCATAATTCCTACCTCAGAATCCAGATCACTGCACAATAATTTAGATGGGGCGGAATTAATGCATTGTACTGCAATAAAAGTTGCTGTGAGGATAAATAAAGCTTGGATATTCCGATAACTTCTATATATTACGGCTTCTCACACATATTACACTTGTATATGACTATTCCATTTACGATTTGCATCTACAAGAAATTCTAAGTATTTAATGCATGGTTTTCTCGTGATTGTTGTATCATTTAATACTATGTCAAGATCTTGTCACGTCACTGATCTTGAATAGATTTGGTAATTTGTCTTTGATGCATTTAGTGATAATATATTTACATGTAACAACTCGTTATTTTTTTAATTAATTCATTAATCTTGATTTGCAGCTCTTCAACATTTCTAGCTTGAATATAAATTGCCGTATATCATCATCAAATAAGTAAAATGTACCTATTTCTGCTGTATTGCTAATGTCATTAATATAATTTGTCCGCCCCTGTAGCTCAGTTGGGAGAGCGCCGGGCTTCTGATCTCACCCGGTAGTGGCAGCCCGGGCTCGAGTCGCTTCGGCGCTCGCTATTTGCCCCTGACTGGGATGGCCTGTGGCCGGTGGCAGCAGTCACACTCAAGGTCAGGTGACGTCAGAGGGCGGGGCGGACCGTGTCCAGTTATGTCGGGCACGTAAAACTTTCACTTCTAAATTCTGCCGGACGCCAGGAATTGCTCGATGGGGTGGTGAGGTCAGGGCATGCACAACAAGCTATGCTTAGCGCGGGGCCTGATCTCGGAAATCCATCCATTCAAAAACATTCGGACTAAATCTATTTTAAAAAAGAAGAAAAAAAGAGGACCTAAAATTTAACCCTGTGGGACGCCAATTTTCATCATTTGTTTCTTAGATGCAACCTCATCTGCTATTGCCATTTTATGCCTCTTATTAATATATGAATCTATCGTGTTGTAGAAACCCCTCGTATCACAATGCGGTGTATTTTTTCAAGAGAATTGCCAAGCAAACTGTATCCAAAGCTTTCTGTAAATCAAGGTGGGCATGTTATTTCGTTATTTTGTAGAGATTTTGTAAACTTCATCGTACATCTGAACAATCGGCATGTACGTAATGTGCTGTTTCCTGAATCCGAATTGAAGAAGATTTAGGATAATATTTGCATTAACCCGCGCCCCGCTGGAGGTGGCAGAATTTGTACCTCCCCTTCCCGGATTTTCTCAATATCTTGAAAACAATGATAGATATCGACGTCAATCCTTCAGAACCTTATGCTACATCAATTATACGTCTTATCACAACATTTCAATGCAAATGGTGCATTACTTTGGGAGATAATGACGTTTTAATCACGTCATGCCATGTAAGTTTTGGTGGAAAAACAATACATGCTTGAAAAATCATAGAAATTCGAATTTTGACGAAAATTGCAAATACAAAATGGTGAAAAAAGGAAATTACAAAATATTACAAATAACTATCTCGGATGTTCGAAATTTTGTGTTTTTCACTCCCCAAAATGAAAAAATAAACTTGTTTTTCGTTGTCAAAAACTTATTTGTCGTTGTTTTACAACATACAACGTACTGTACTGTTTCAATTATGTGGGCCCCCTTGGCTACAAGGGCCCCTCTGATCCCATTTGCCCCCTCCCCCCTGCGCGAAATCCTCCCTGCGTGGGTGTACGTGTGTTCCATGTGGGTGTATGCGTGTTTGATGTGGGTGTACGTGTGTTTGATGGATGTGGGTGTTGTGCGTTCGATGTGGGTCTTGTGCGTTCGATGTGGGTGTACGTGTGTTGGATGTGGGTGTATGCGTGTTTGATGTGGGTGTATGAGTGTTGGATGTGGGTGTACGTGTGTTTGATGTGGTGTGTTTGATGTGTGTGTGTGTGTGTGTGTGTGTGTGTGTGTGTGTGTGTGTGTGTGTGTGTGTGTGTGTGTGTGTGTGTGTGTGTGTGTGTGTGTGTGTGTGTGTGTGTGTGTGTGTGTGTGTGTGTGTGTGTGTGTGTGTGTGTGTGTGTGTGTGTGTGTGTGTGTGTGTGTGTGTGTGTGTGTGTGTGTGTGTGTGTGTGTGTGTGTGTGTGTGTGTGTGTGTGTGTGTGTGTGTGTGTGTGTGTGTGTGTGTGTGTGTGTGTGTGTGTGTGTGTGTGTGTGTGTGTGTGTGTGTGTGTGCGTGCGTGCGTGCGTGCGTGCGTGCGTGCGTGCGTGCGTGCGTGCGTGCGTGCGTGCGTGCGTGCGTGCGTGCGTGCGTGCGTGCGTGCGTGCGTGCGTGCGTGCGTGCGTGCGTGCGTGCGTGCGTGCGTGCGTGCGTGCGTGCGTGCGTGCGTGCGTGCGTGCGTGCGTGCGTGCGTGCGTGCGTGCGTGCGTGCGTGCGTGCGTGCGTGCGTGCGTGCGTGCGTGCGTGCGTGCGTGCGTGCGTGCGTGCGTGCGTGCGTGCGTGCGTGCGTGCGTGCGTGCGTGCGTGCGTGCGTGCGTGCGTGCGTGCGTGCGTGCGTGCGTGCGTGCGTGCGTGCGTGCGTGCGTGCGTGCGTGCGTGCGTGCGTGCGTGCGTGCGTGCGTGCGTGCGTGCGTGCGTGCGTGCGTGCGTGCGTGCGTGCGTGCGTGCGTGCGTGCGTGCGTGCGTGCGTGCGTGCGTGCGTGCGTGCGTGCGTGCGTGCGTGCGTGCGTGCGTGCGTGCGTGCGTGCGTGCGTGCGTGCGTGCGTGCGTGCGTGCGTGCGTGCGTGCGTGCGTGCGTGCGTGCGTGCGTGCGTGCGTGCGTGCGTGCGTGCGTGCGTGCGTGCGTGCGTGCGTGCGTGCGTGCGTGCGTGCGTGCGTGCGTGCGTGCGTGCGTGCGTGCGTGCGTGCGTGCGTGCGTGCGTGCGTGCGTGCGTGCGTGCGTGCGTGCGTGCGTGCGTGCGTGCGTGCGTGCGTGCGTGCGTGCGTGCGTGCGTGCGTGCGTGCGTGCGTGCGTGCGTGCGTGCGTGCGTGCGTGCGTGCGTGCGTGTGTGTCTGTGTGTCTGTGTGTCTGTGTGTCTGTGTGTCTGTGTGTCTGTGTGTCTGTGTGTCTGTGTGTCTGTGTGTCTGTGTGTCTGTGTGTCTGTGTGTCTGTGTGTCTGTGTGTCTGTGTGTCTGTGTGTCTGTGTGTCTGTGTGTCTGTGTGTCTGTGTGTCTGTGTGTCTGTGTGTCTGTGTGTCTGTGTGTCTGTGTGTCTGTGTGTCTGTGTGTCTGTGTGTCTGTGTGTCTGTGTGTCTGTGTGTCTGTGTGTCTGTGTGTCTGTGTGTCTGTGTGTCTGTGTGTCTGTGTGTCTGTGTGTCTGTGTGTCTGTGTGTCTGTGTGTCTGTGTGTCTGTGTGTCTGTGTGTCTGTGTGTCTGTGTGTCTGTGTGTCTGTGTGTCTGTGTGTCTGTGTGTCTGTGTGTCTGTGTGTCTGTGTGTCTGTGTGTCTGTGTGTCTGTGTGTCTGTGTGTCTGTGTGTCTGTGTGTCTGTGTGTCTGTGTGTCTGTGTGTCTGTGTGTCTGTGTGTCTGTGTGTCTGTGTGTCTGTGTGTCTGTGTGTCTGTGTGTCTGTGTGTCTGTGTGTCTGTGTGTCTGTGTGTCTGTGTGTCTGTGTGTCTGTGTGTCTGTGTGTCTGTGTGTCTGTGTGTCTGTGTGTCTGTGTGTCTGTGTGTCTGTGTGTCTGTGTGTCTGTGTGTCTGTGTGTCTGTGTGTCTGTGTGTCTGTGTGTCTGTGTGTCTGTGTGTCTGTGTGTCTGTGTGTCTGTGTGTCTGTGTGTCTGTGTGTCTGTGTGTCTGTGTGTCTGTGTGTCTGTGTGTCTGTGTGTCTGTGTGTCTGTGTGTCTGTGTGTCTGTGTGTCTGTGTGTCTGTGTGTCTGTGTGTCTGTGTGTCTGTGTGTCTGTGTGTCTGTGTGTCTGTGTGTCTGTGTGTCTGTGTGTCTGTGTGTCTGTGTGTCTGTGTGTCTGTGTGTCTGTGTGTCTGTGTGTCTGTGTGTCTGTGTGTCTGTGTGTCTGTGTGTCTGTGTGTCTGTGTGTCTGTGTGTCTGTGTGTCTGTGTGTCTGTGTGTCTGTGTGTCTGTGTGTCTGTGTGTCTGTGTGTCTGTGTGTCTGTGTGTCTGTGTGTCTGTGTGTCTGTGTGTCTGTGTGTCTGTGTGTCTGTGTGTCTGTGTGTCTGTGTGTCTGTGTGTCTGTGTGTCTGTGTGTCTGTGTGTCTGTGTGTCTGTGTGTCTGTGTGTCTGTGTGTCTGTGTGTCTGTGTGTCTGTGTGTCTGTGTGTCTGTGTGTCTGTGTGTCTGTGTGTCTGTGTGTCTGTGTGTCTGTGTGTCTGTGTGTCTGTGTGTCTGTGTGTCTGTGTGTCTGTGTGTCTGTGTGTCTGTGTGTCTGTGTGTCTGTGTGTCTGTGTGTCTGTGTGTCTGTGTGTCTGTGTGTCTGTGTGTCTGTGTGTCTGTGTGTCTGTGTGTCTGTGTGTCTGTGTGTCTGTGTGTCTGTGTGTCTGTGTGTCTGTGTGTCTGTGTGTCTGTGTGTCTGTGTGTCTGTGTGTCTGTGTGTCTGTGTGTCTGTGTGTCTGTGTGTCTGTGTGTCTGTGTGTCTGTGTGTCTGTGTGTCTGTGTGTCTGTGTGTCTGTGTGTCTGTGTGTCTGTGTGTCTGTGTGTCTGTGTGTCTGTGTGTCTGTGTGTCTGTGTGTCTGTGTGTCTGTGTGTCTGTGTGTCTGTGGTCTGTGTGTCTGTGTGTCTGTGTGTCTGTGTGTCTGTGTGTCTGTGTGTCTGTGTGTCTGTGTGTCTGTGTGTCTGTGTGTCTGTGTGTCTGTGTGTCTGTGTGTCTGTGTGTCTGTGTGTCTGTGTGTCTGTGTGTCTGTGTGTCTGTGTGTCTGTGTGTCTGTGTGTCTGTGTGTCTGTGTGTCTGTGTGTCTGTGTGTCTGTGTGTCTGTGTGTCTGTGTGTCTGTGTGTCTGTGTGTCTGTGTGTCTGTGTGTCTGTGTGTCTGTGTGTCTGTGTGTCGGTGTGTCGGTGTGTCGGTGTGTCGGTGTGTCGGTGTGTCGGTGTGTCGGTGTGTCGGTGTGTCGGTGTGTCGGTGTGTCGGTGTGTCGGTGTGTCGGTGTGTCGGTGTGTCGGTGTGTCGGTGTGTCGGTGTGTCGGTGTGTCGGTGTGTCGGTGTGTCGGTGTGTCGGTGTGTCTGTGTGTCTGTGTGTGTGTGTGTGTGTGTGTGTGTGTGTGTGGGTGTACGTGTGTTCGATCTGGGTGTATGAGTGTTGGATGTGGGTGTACGTGCGTTCGATGTGGGTGCTGTGCGTTCGATGTGGGTGCTGTGTGTTTGGTGTGGGTGTATGTGTGTTTGGTGTGGGTGTATGTGTGTTCGATGTGGGTGTTGTGCGTTCGATGTTGGTCTTGTGCGTTCGATGTGGGTGTACGTGTGTTGGATGTGGGTGTATGCGTGTTTGATGTGGGTGTAGGTGCGTTCGATGTGGGTGTACGTGTGTTTGATGTAGGTGTACGTGTGTTTGATGTGGGAGTGTGTTTGATGTGGGTGTACGTGTCTTCGATCTGGGTGTAGGCGTGTTTGATGTGGGTGTACGTGTGTTTGATGTGGGTGTTGTGCGTTCGATGTGGGTGTTGTGCGTTCGATGTGGGTGTACGTGTGTTTGATGTGGGTGTATGTGTGTTCAATGTGGGTGTATGTTTGTTCGATGTGGGTGTTGTGCGTTTGATGTGGGTGTTGTGCGTTCGATGTGGGTGTACGTGTATTTGATGGGGGTGTTGTGTGTTTGATGTGGGTGTATGTGTGTTCGATGTGGGTGTACGTGTGTTTGATGTGGGTGTATGCGTGTTCGATGTGGGTGTATGCGTGTTTGATGTGGGTGTACGTGTGTTTGATGTGGGTGTTGTGCGTTCGATGTGGGTGTTGAGTTCGAAGTGGGTGTACGTGTGTTCGATGTGGGTGTATGTGTGTTCGATATGGGTGAACGTGTGTTTGATGTGGGTGTTGTGCGTTCGATGTGGGTGTGCGTGTGTTTGATGTGGGTGTACGTGTGTTTGATGTGGGTGTACGTGTGTTTGATGTGGGTGTGTGTTTGATGTGGGTGTATGTGTGTTTGATGTGGGTGTACGTGTGTTCGATGTGGGTGTATACGTGTTCGATGTGGGCGTTGTGCGTTTTATGTGGGTGTACGTGTGTTTGATGTGGGTGTATGTGCGTTCTATGTAGGTGTACGTGTGTTTGATGTGGGTGTTGTGCGTTCGATGTGGGTGTATGCGTGTTCGATGTGGGTGTTGTGCGTTGTATGTGGGTGTTGTGTGTTCGATGTGGGTGTACGTGTGTTTGATGTGGGTGTTGTGTGTTTGATGTGGGTGTACGTGTTTTTGATGTGGGTGTTGCGTGTTCGATGTGGGTGTTGTGTGTTCGATGTGGGTGTTGTGTGTTTGATGTGGGTGTAGGTGTGTTTGATGTGGGTGTTGTGTGTTTGATGTGGGTGTTGTGTGTTTGATGTGGGTGTACGTGTGTTTGATGTGGGTGTTGTGTGTTCGATGTGTGTGTTGTGTGTTTGATGTGGGTGTATGCGTGTTTGATGTGGGTGTTGTGTGTGTTTGATGTGGGTGTTGTGTGTTAGATATGGGTGTACGTGTTTTTGGTGTGGGTGTATGCGTGTTCGATGTGGGTGTATGTGTGTTTGATGTGGGTGTATGCGTGTTTGATGTGGGTGTACGTGTGTTTGATGTGGGTGTATGTGTGTTCGATGTGGGTGTTGTGCGTGTTCTATGTGGGTGTACGTGTGTTTGATGTGGGTGTTGTGCGTTTGATGTGGGTGTTGTGTGTTTGATGTGGGTGTACGTGTGTTTGATGTGGGTGTTGTGTGCTCGATGTGGGTGTATGCGTGTTCGATGTGGGTGTTGTGTGTTTGATGTGGGTGTATGCGTGTTTGATGTGGGTGTTGTGTGTTTGATGTGGGTGTTGTGTGTTTGATGTGGGTGTATGTGTGTTTGATGTGGGTGTCGTGCGTGTTCGATGTGGGTGTTGTGTGTTTGATGTGGGTGTTGTGTGTTCGATGTGGTTGTATGCGTGTTCGATGTGGGTGTTGGGTGTTCGATGTGGGTGTTGTGTGTTTGATGTGGGTGTTTTGTTTGTGTTCGATGTGGGTGTTGTGAGTTTGATGTGGGTGTATGCGTGTTTGATGTGGGTGTTGTGTGTTTGATGTGGGTGTTGTGTGTTCGATTTGGGTGTATGTGTGTTTGATGTGGGTGTTGTGTGTTCGATGTGGGTGTTGTGTGTTTGATGTGGGTGTTGTGTTCGATGTGGGTGTTGTGTTTGATGTAGGTGTGTGCGTGTTTGATGTGGGTGTTGTGTGTTTGATGTAGGTGTTGTGCGTTTGATGTAGGTGTTGTGCGTGTTTGATGTGGGTGTACGTATGTTTGATGTGTGTGTTGTGCGTGTTCGATGTGGGTGTTGTGCGTGTTCGATGTGGGTGTTGTGTTCGATGTGGGTGTACGTGTGTTTGATGTGGGTGTGTGTTTGATGTGGGTGGTGTGTGTTTGATGTGGGTGTTGTGTGTTTGATGTGGGTGTACGTGTGTTTGATGTGGGTGTTGTGTGCTCGATGTGTGTGTATGCGTGTTCGATGTGGGTGTTGTGTGTTTGATGTGGGTGTATGCGTGTTTGATGTGGGTGTTGTGTGTTTGATGTGGGTGTTGTGTGTTTGATGTGGGTGTATGTGTGTTTGATGTGGGTGTTGTGCGTGTTCTATGTAGGTGTTGTGCGTGTTCTATGTGGGTGTTGTGCGTGTTCGATGTGGGTGTTGTGCGTGTTCGATGTGGGTGTTTTGTGTTTGATGTGGGTGTACGTTTGTTCGATGTGGGTGTTGTGTGTTTGATGTGGGTGTTGTGCGTGTTCGATGTGGGTGTTGTGTGTTTGATGTGGGTGTACGTGTGTTTGATGTGGGTGTTGTGTGTTCGATGTGGGTGTATGCGTGTTTGATGTGGGTGTTGTGTGTTTGATGTGGGTGTTGTGCGTGTTTGATGTGGGGGTACGTGTGTTTGATGTGGGTGTTGTGCATGTTCTATGTGGGTGTTGTGCGTGTTCGATGTGGGTGTTGTGTGTTTGATGTGGGTGTTGTGTTCGATGTGGGTGTTGTGCGTGTTTGATGTGGGTGTTGTGCATGTTCTATGTGGGTGTTGTGCGTGTTCGATGTGGGTGTTGTGTGTTTGATGTGGGTGTTGTGTGTTTGATGTGGGTGTACGTGTGTTTGATGTGGGTGTTGTGTGTTCGATGTGGGTGTATGCGTGTTTGATGTGGGTGTTGTGTGTTTGATGTGGGTGTTGTGCGTGTTTGATGTGGGGGTACGTGTGTTTGATGTGGGTGTTGTGCATGTTCTATGTGGGTGTTGTGCATGTTCTATGTGGGTGTTGTGCGTGTTCGATGTGGGTGTTGTGCCTTCAGAGCCTGGGTGTCCTGCGCTGTGTGTACAGTGCGTGCTTCAGCTGATGTGTTTCTGTTCCTAGTGTCGGCCTAGCTCGTCTCGCGGTGGACCTTTCTCCGGTGTGTCTTGCCCAGTCCGTACAGACAGGTATTTACACACACCGGCACCGACACACCCCGACACACACACGTCTGCCGGACAGCGGCAGGCTTCATACGGCAGCAGTGGCTCGCTCCGTCTGCCGGCACACGCTTGTTTGTTTCACTGCTGACGTCACGCCACCTGACCCTCACCGGCACCTCACCCGGCCGGCACCCCACCACCCCCACCCGGCCGGCACCCCACCACCCCACCCGGCCGGCACCCCACCACCCCACCTGGCCGGCACCCCACCACCCCCACCCGTCCGACACCCCACCACCCCCACCTGGCCGGCACCCCACCATCCCCACCCGGCCCACTCCCAGACCCGACTGCCGCCGTTCGGAAACATGGACGTGCGGCGCTGGATGCGCGCGGGTCCGGAGAGGCCGCTGCTGAGACAGACGGCAGCCGGACCGTCCCGAGTCTGAGCCACAGGCGCCCGGCCTTTCCGTGCCGTCCCGTGCCGTCACGGCCGACTTACGCGACACAGATGCCGCCGCGGCCGGCGTCAGTATCATGACGCTGGATCGGCAGACCTACAAAGCCGTCATCCGCACGGTGCCTAGGAAGCAACGGGCAATTAGCGATAACAGCCAGACTTGAAATGCGATGATTGATCACAATTGTATTGCCGTATTTCATGCTGTCTGACGGGTAAATTCTAGGGCGTCCTAAAAAGTGTCTTATTTACAGTCTAAATTTTCGGTTTCCGGAAATTCTATATGAAGAGCCCCTGACTGGCTGACGTCCGTCGTAATGTATTGCAGCTTTACGCTTCCGGTTGCAATGTATTGCAGCTTTACGCTTCCGGTTGCAATGTATTGCAGCTTTACGCTTCCGGTTGCCATGTATTGCAGCTTTACGCTTCCGGTTGCAATGGGCGGTGGGCCGTTTCAGAATGATTGTTATAGACAATATTCACGCAATTCACGCTTCGCACTATGCAGTATGCACTGCGAATTGGTTTTTGATTTCTTGTCTTGCACCCTCGGTTCCATTATTCGTGTATATTTTTACATATTTGTTTAGATATGTGACCTGATCAATGCAATTTGTATGAAATTTATCCGTGATAGTAATTGTGTCAGAGCTATGATGCAACTGGATTTACGTGTTTTGTTAGACAATGCCACCACCATTTGATTTGTATTCCAAGTAGCTGGATTGAGAGACAGTCAGTTAAAGATACAGAAGTTACGCTTAATGAGGAATATATACAGGATGCCATGCTCTCCTGGCTGTGCCCTGACCTGCACAAGTCCCTGCGCGCTGGTTCGAACTTCGACGCGTGTAACCTCCACCAGCATGCCATCCAATCAACGTCTCTGTAAGCGTCATCGTACGTCGCCAATACCCGAGCTGTCCTATAACTGAATGTGTAGCGGAGTCAGCCGCTCTGACCATGGGTCGTCCATCCTCTCTGACCGTGTGACCGTGTGACCGTGTGACCGTCTGACCGTCGTCTCTGACGTCTCCGTTCCAGGTCCACAGTCTGACGGCCCGCAGCGTGTCCCGGGAGTTCCGTGAGGGTCTGAAGCAGGGAGCGCCGCTGTCACTGCACACAGGCAACATCCGGGACCCGGGCCTGCTGTCCGGGCAGCGGGCCGCCGCCGGACACCACACCGACTGCGCCGGCCAGGAGCGCCAGCCGCAGCAGCAGGAGGGTCAGCTGGAGGTGGCCCCTGGCCTCCGACTGGTGGCCTCCCGCGCCGCCTTCTGGGACAGCAAGGTCGTGCAGGAGCTGAGCTGAACGTGTGCGGAGCGGGGCCGCTGTGGGAGGTGATCAGTGCGCCACGAGAGGGCGGTGTGAGACCGGGAAACGCGGCCGGCGAGAGCCAAGCTCGGCTGAAGGCGGCGGACTGGAAAGGTGGAGGTGTCCTCCGCTGTGCGGTTACCGCTGGGTGTGAGACTACCTGTGAGCGCATGATCAGCCGTGGCTGGGGTCTACGAAAGTCAGTAGACTCCAGCTGACGCCTGTCGACGGACAGAGGTCCTCCGCGACAGAGATCGGCTGGGCCGCGGGCCTGCGCTGCCCGCCGCGAGGGGGCAGGGCGCGCCCGCCAGACTGAACTGGAACGGCTGGTGGCTGGCCTCCGCTTTAGCTGAGATTCCTCCGGTGTCGTGTCACAAAGTGATTCAGGGATCAGGTTTCCGCTGCTGAAAGACGGCGAACAGTATTGTAACTGCATGTGTAGCCACCGGTGCCTTTGGTCTTCCAGGACTCACTGTTCCATTGGGAAGATCGGTGATGGCAGTGTCCTTAATAGTTACACTATGCAATATGAGAGCCATATCACAAGCCCGATATCGTGGAAGTGCCTCTACTTAAGTTTCATGTGCGATCCAATAAGTTGTCTTGTTGGCGATATATTTTTTTTTGTATTTATCCTTGCCGAAACTGACGCCATCTATGTCGGGGATACGTTTAATCATTCTGGGTCGATCTGATCATTGTGTCTGTAAATACGAGTTAACTGATTAATCAATGTTGAAATTCATTGGTATTGAGTATGATGTTGGAATCTTGGAAGTGGATTAAACCCATGAATATCCATTAAACGAAATATACTTTATTCTTCATCAGAGAAGTTTGATATTTATTTGTACACTATCGTTGCTGCTTCTCTGCACTTTCATAGTTGGCAAAATATCGATTTTCCTCCTTAAGCTGCACTAGTGAAAAGGTAAGATGTCTAACGGAATAACAGCGATGAAGCGTCTATGCATGTGTTGCCTTTCGAAGCTCACAGTAACGCTTAGTGCTCCGCGAATACTCGTATAGTCAACATATAACACGATATGCACATCTTCCACATCAATTACAGGTTCTGTGCTTTTCTAGATCACCCTGCCCGGTACATTGTGTATGTTTTTGTAGAAAACGCCACACTATGAGTGTGTGAAAGACCTTATATGGTACCGACGGGCTGTTCATGTTACTTTGTAGTCATATTGGTAAGTTGTCAATCTCGACTGGGTGTCTCGATTGTCTGGGTGTCTCGATTGTCTGGGTGTCTCGATTGTCTGGGCGTCTCGATTGTCTGGGTGTCTCGATTGTCTGTGTGTCTCGATTAACTGGGTGTCTCGATTGACTGGGTGTCTCGATTGTCTGGGTGTCTCGATTGACTGGGTGTCTCGATTGTCTGGGTGTCTAGATTGTCTGGGTGTCTCGATTGTCTGGGTGTCTCGATTGTCTGGGTGTCTCGATTGACTGGGTGTCTGGATTGTCTGGGTGTCTGGATTGTCTGGGTGTCTCGATTGTCAGGGTGTCTCGATTGTCTGGGCGTCTCGATTGTCTGGGTGTCTCGATTGTCTGGGTGTCTCGATTGACTGGGTGTCTCGATTGTCTGGGTGTCTCGATTGACTGGGTGTCTCGTGGTTTGTCTGGATATCGTGATCACGGTGCAACGCTGAAATACAACAACAACCAAATCGACTGGCTGTGCGATTTTCGTTGTTGACTGGGTTAATGTAATGTTACCTAGGGGCCGTCCTGGGTTGACTGGGTTAACACGCGCCCTGGAGGGCCTCTGATAATTACACGCCCTGGAGGGGGGGGGGGCGGATTTCGCCCCCCCCCATCATCTCGAAAACCACGCAACGTAGCGACAAGCGGGAAACGGCGTTAGATAGCTCGAGACAAGCTCTTTCGAAAGTATTTCGTTAATTTTTTTTCAGGTCAATATTGAGGTCACCAGAGGTCATCAAGGGTCAGATTTTCAAGTTTTCAAGACTTCGGTTCGAACACCCCCAAATATCTCGGGAACTATGATAGTAAGCACCAAACGGAAAAAAAGCAATCGAAAGTTATTGAAAAATGCAATCGACATTGGTGTCCTCAGATTTGAGCTCAGGTCAATAGTTTAGGCTCCAGAGGTCATCGAATGTCAAAAAGGTGATTTTGTTTTCAAAACTGTTTTCCCCAAATAACCTTTTACCTAATAAAGATAAAGCAATAATGTTTACGCCATCGCGTGTGTCTTGTCAAGGCGCTTCGAATCATATTCATGGTGATCGGGTTAGGTCAATTGATAAATTTGACCTCAGGTCAAGGTCAAGTGGTAACCCAAGTTGGTCATGTTGCATATTGGGAGACGTGTCTCGACGAGACAAACATATTGGTACCGTTTTCTCTTCTCTATCTTCATTATGTCGATAGTTATTGATAAAACCGTGTTGGCGGTCACAAAATTGACCTGACCTTAGGTCACCGATATTAGAAATCCGAGATAAACAAATTGTTGGTATCTATGACCTTATGAAGTCCTGCAAGATTGAAACCGATCGGCGTAAAACTGTGGCTGTGGTACTACTGCAAACGTTTTGGAGTTGAGGTCATCACATGACCTGGTCTAGTGACCTGACCTGAGATGACCTGAGGCCAAGAATTTTACATAAGGCGGGAAGTTCATTTCTTAACAGGTATACAAAAAACGGCGGCGCTGCGCACCGCCGTTTTTGCGCTATCCTCGAAAAACCGGAGGGGTGGGCGGATTTCGCCCCCCCCTCTCCAGGGCGCGTGTTAATGTAATGTTACATGAGCATCCGGTGTCTGATGCCGGTGCATGTTTTTTAGGTGATTTGTTCGCCAGCGAATGGTCAGATGAGTCGCAATGGCAGATTGAGACTATAGGCGTAGGAACGGGGGGGGGGGGGGGGTACTTTTTGGATAGATGTTCTGCTATCATCTTGTATGTTGTTTAAGGAGGAAAAAATACGATAGCATTGGGTTCACCAATATGAGCAAAAATGGAATGGAATGGACACACACACACACACACACGGACACACACACACACACGCACACACACACACACACACACACACACACACACACACACACACACACACACACACACACACGCGCGCGCGCGCGCGCGCGCGCGCGCGCCCCCCACACACGCACACTTTTCATGACATTTTTAATCCTACGTTTCTGGGTCTAGTATCTTATTTTGCTTTTGGGATTTGTTTAGGATTCGTACTCATTGTGTTGGTTCCAGGTTAAGGTTAAGTTTTTTTTATAAATGACGTCCGAACATTTTGAATGGAAGGATTTCCGAGGTCAGGACCCTACATTTTTTGGTAGATGTTCTGCTATCATCATATCATATGTTGTTTAACTCGCGCCGTACCGGTGTTCGGCACCACCTTCGCCGTGCCGGGGGACAACACCCCCCCCCCCTCCGAACTCGACTCCTATTCTAGACAAAACCCGAAAATACTGTTCGAAAGCTCGTCCAAAATCACTTTGAAACTATTTTAAGTCATTGTTTTGGCTCAGGTCAATATTGAGGTCACCAGACTCCAGAGGTCATCAAGGTCAGATTTCCCAGTTTTAGGGCTTTGATTCGAAAAACCCCAAATATCTCGGGAGCTCTGATAGCTAGGAACAAACGGAAAAATCAATCCAAGTCATGAAACGAAAAATACAACACTGATCATAACACTCAACACTCATATGCGACACTTCCTTAGTTGAATGAGCGACCTCAGGCAAAATGTTGAGCAAACACATGTGATAGATGTGTAGACGTGTGATAGATGTGTAGACGTGTGATATATGTGTATACGTGTGATAGATGTGTAGACGTGTGATAGAATCCGGAAGTTGAATCGAGTAAAAACTAACTGAAACTTTTCTGTGTGATGTAGATACTCGTTTTGCGATTTTAAAAAAAAACGGTCATAGCCTTGAAGAAACGTTTCCCATCAACACCGTTCGCTACTGCTGCCCCTGGCTTGAGGACAGCCGGGAGCTACAGGACCTGCTACGTGAGAGGGACGAGGCGTACCGGGTGGTGCGGCGCTCCGGCATGATAGGAGCGAATATCGGCGACTCCGGAACCGAGTGAACAGAGTTTCGCCCAATTTTCCCCAAGCATGAGGCAAAATGAACAAAAAACATCGCTTTATAATTTTTCAACGTGATATCCTTTCATCAATGACCATCGAGCTTCTTCCACCAGAAATGGGCAATTCAAAATTACCTTCAAAATCACCGAGTTGCGGTTTTTCTGGGGCAACTGATCAGCCCCTATTATTAAAATATGAATATATAATATTAGTATTACAAAAAGTTATTTCATTGAATCATTTATTAATGTATTCATACATATCACCAACGGGCTGAAACACCCACTTACAGGTGAAGTCAGGTAAGATAAAAAGTAGAAATCAAAGTAAAAATATAATAAAAATACCCATAAAAATATAGCTATAAATATATACCTAAAATATATATATAAAATACAAATACATATAAAAACACGATGCATAATACGATGCTATTTACAATGGAAAATGGTGACAGTAAAACCAGACATGTGCCTGGATCCCGGAATCCAGCTGAGATCCGGATATCTGTCCTGTGTCCCGGGTTCCACATGGGACACCAGATCCAGGAACACCATAAGCCGAGGGATCCACAATGATCTCAGATCCTGATCTATTTTAAGGCATAGCCTTGAAGTATAGCTATAAATATATAGCTATAACCTTCAATATTGAGGTCCTCGTGATATATTTTGATCTCGAAAGATCCCAGATCTACATATATTTTACGCCGAGGGATCCACAAAGATCCCAGATCCTGAAGCATTTTACGCCGAGGGATCCAGGAGGATCCCAGATCTTCGTGCATTTTACGCAGAGGGATCGACTGGGATCCAAGATATTCATGAATTTCATGCTGAGGGATCCAATGGGATCCCAGATCCAACTTCGGGATCCAGACACAAGTCTGGTAAAAACGTACATCAACTGTGGCACCTACGAATGGCCAGGAGGTGGAGGCATATCGCTTATGTATTTCACGACGTGGCCTTTGTAAGCAGTGAAACCAAGACTGAAATTATGGTTATGGTGTCCGTTTTGTCCCGCTCTCCCCTATATATTTTGTATTTAACGCGATCACCTGTTAAATATGGTCGTTGGTCAGTTCATGTGCGTTATCTGATATCATCGAGTGGTGCTTTACGTTACATCTTCTATCAATGCGTGCTAATATTTACCCACCATCTTCAAGTAACATGTGAATGTAATTTTGATCGTCACAGAGCAGAATTGCTGCCTTGGCGTTGTCACCCAGATATAATGCCGTCATTGACATAGTCGCTGCTGTTTGTCGTCTCACATGACAGGGTCATGTCCTTGACAGTAGTTACGCCCCGCTTTGGAGGATGACCATGTCCGACTGAGGTGTCGGTGGATCCGGCGTTGATTAAGACCGTATCAGAGTTGTCCGGCGGCCTCACCCTGGCCCCACCTGACCGCCCGCCCCAGGTACAAAGGCCAGCCGCCAGCCTCACCCTGGCCCCACCTGACCGCCCGCCCCAGGTACAAAGGCCAGCCGCCAGCCTCACCCTGGCCCCACCTGACCGCCCGCCCCAGGTACAAAGGCCAGCCGCCAGCCTCACCCTGGCCCCACCTGACCGCCCACCCCAGGTACAAAGGCCAGCCGCCATCCTCACCCTGGCCCCACCTGACCGCCCGCCCCAGGTACAAAGGCCAGCCGCCAGCCTCACCCTGGCCCCACCTGACCGCCCGCCCCAGGTACAAAGGCCAGCCGCCAGCCTCACCCTGGCCCCACCTGACCGCCCGCCCCAGGTACAGGTCACTGCAAAAGTAATGGTAGGTACTAGTGACTATCCAGCAAATCGCTTATATCTTCTAAACCGTTTGGAAGAATCGTTCGAAATTTTGTGTGCTGGTCGCTGGCTTTGTCTACCTAAATATGAATCGCCCTTTTGTATTTTCCAATCACCCAATTTTCTGCAATTTGCGAACAATCTTCAGAGCCATCTATCGTCTAAGTTCGTAACTTAATTCCTACATACGCCTATGATGCCCCAGCCAGCCATGACCGCACGCGGCCAATCAGCGCTCTCGAATCAGCCGCGCGACTGGGATTGGTGGAGGTCGGCTGAATGAATGGGGCTCCTGCGTAAAGACTAGCGTCAGGCAATTTGGTCACGTGGTTTGAACCGTGCGGGCCGGGTCAGCTGGGTCAATGCCCTCTGGGCATGACGCTCGCAGAGGGCCGAGAAGCCGCGAGTTCGGAGCCGGGCAGGCCGGGCTGGGCAGGCCGGGCCCGTATGTCTATCTCAGGTGAACGCAATTATCGTCATCGTGTGCGTTATTCTAGCGTGCTTTGCTGACTGACAAAAACGGATTGAATAGAATGTTACGATGAACGGACAAGTAATGTAGGAAGTTGATAGATTTGTAAAGAGGCATATACGAAAGAACAAATCATAGCAATAATAACGGTGGAAGGGGGGGGGGGGGCACCGAAGCTTTTGAAGATGTTGCAAAGAACTGTGGAAGCTACTCAAATATTGGACTATAAACCCAGTACTAGGTGACATTTTTTTTAAAATCTGTATAAGCATTAAAAGGACACATTCCGATAAAAGTAACGTAGGTATATTTTTAGACGTTTCCGTAAGGCTGTTTGTATCGTTGGGATAGCCCTGGCCGGCGGGTAGCCCCAGACTCCTTAACATGGAATTACAATTTCTTGAAATTTATTTTTGCCTCGCCTCGAACGTTTATTAGATCCGTTTTTGTAATACCTTTGCACCTATGGCGGATGGACAATCAATTCGACTTTCAGCTTATTAACTGCAAATCAATTCGGTTTTGAATATCCTCACAAGTGTATCAAAAGTTATGAGTGTTTGAGAAAATGTCAATGTTCATAATAAATGTACACCATTTCCTGAAAATCGTTGGGACATGCCAAAACATAAAACTATTAACATGAGTAGCTCATTGTGCACGAGAACGGTTTGCTTTTGTCACTCTTTTAAACAAAGAGTGTGCACACCAGAATCTTGCAGCATGGAAAAACAACCAACGAGGTAATATCGACCACAATAACAAGGGTTTAGCTAACCAAATCGATGTAATTTCAATCATCGAACAAATGTATTACCCAAGCACTAAGCAACAATCATAGACACGACGATAATACCTTGCAATCATTGCAATCATTGCCGACAGTGTTCACCTTTCTCTGTTAAAGGCCAATTTCCACAAACCTTAAATCTACTTTTTTTCTCAACATTACCAACCTCATTATAATATGCTTGTTCGATGTTAGATGTTTTGTTTTCTCATATACGTTTTAGTTTACGTGGTATTTCTTATATGATAAATACATTTGAATAGGCTCTAACTTGAAATATTTGATTTACACCGAAAATGTTCGCTGTGGGGAATGCCCAACTAGCTGGCCGGTATTATCCGATTTCCAAATTTGGGATATCATGGCATAAAACCGTCTTCAGCTCACCATCCTAAAAAAATCGTCGATCCACATATCCTGAATACTGCTTTTCACAAATGAGACATTGGTGATGTCATTACATGGGTGGAACAATAAGCAAGGTGAATGGAATGGCATGTAATGTATGGAAAAGTTAGTTATTAAATGAAATTAATATAATTAATTATTAATTATTATTAATTAGTAAATGTATTATTTATATTTCATGTATTCTGTACGTTTTAGCACAGAGAGCTGAGGCAGTAATTTTTCCATACTGTCTCAGCCCTCCGTGTTATATAATAATTAAATATATTTATCTTACTTAAAGGGAATATTGACCGTTTGATTGATTTTCTGCACTATTTTATGTTGATTATTTTGAAAAAGTGGTTATTTTATTGATTTGTATTATATACAGACAGAGGCAAAACTATACAAAACTCCGAATGTTGAAATAAAGAAAAAAGAACCACTATGACAATTGTTTAAAAAAATTGAGGGTTGCAAGTTGCAACCACTAACTAGATCGTCGTTGGGTGCATGAGTTAACTGCTAATTTGGATACCATTGTATTAAATATTTGTTGATTGTGAAGGATATTAGGGAATAATAATAATAGACAGAGTGCAAGAAGTATTATAGCGGAGTACCGGAGCCTGCTGCAGAGGTTGAAGGAGTCCAGGAAACCAGTCATTGTGACTGGCATCCTCCCTCGCTGTGGAGCCAGTGAGGAGTGGTACTCGAGAGCTCTGTCTGTGAACAGCTCAGTTCAGAACTTATGTTCAGCTATGGGGCTTAGTTATGTAGACTTATGGGATCAGTTCTATGAGTGGCATAGGTACTATATGAAGGATGGGCTTCACTTATCGGATGAGGGGGCAAGGGCTTTGGGAGATGCCTACAGAAGTGTCATTCAGGGAAACTAGGTAGGAGGGGGGTTCAGGGACGCTAGTACTAGGGCATCAAGAAGTAAGCATTGGTAGAAGTTCATGTCAGAATAGGACAGTAGATCATAATTCCCTCAGAATTAGTAGTCAGCTCAAAGTATAAGATCACATGTGTGTTGCTGAATACCCAAAGTATTAGGTCTAAATTTGATGAGTTTGAGTGTTATGTTGCCCTTGAAAAGCCTGATATCATTTGTGTAACCGAGACATGGGTTAGTGAGGGGTATAATAGGGATAGGCTACAGGATTTCGAGTTACAAGGGTATAACATGTTCTCATACTGCAGAGAATCACGGCAGGGAGGCGGAGTGTTTGTATATGTAAATAGCTTGTACTGCACTACTAGAGTTGATGATTCTAGTAAAGTAAAAGAAGTAGAATCAATCTGGCTTGACATTAAAATTGGTACAGGAAACAGAGGAAGGTTGAGGATAGGTGCATTTTACAGACCAGGGAATCTTCCAAGGAACTCCCAAGCTGAAACAGACCAAGATATTTGTGAGGAAATACGTAGGAACTTTCGGGCTCAGTGTCTTATTATGGGAGATTTTAACTTAAGAGGATACGAAAGTATAGCAGAGGAAACAAATGAGTGTAGGTTGTATAGGCAAATCTTTGAAGAGGAGCTTTTCATGCATCAGTTTGTAACAGAGCCAACCAGACATTGCTCCATTCTAGACCTTGTATTCTCAGACAACAGTGATCTAGTTAGTGACATAAGTATTTGTGCAGGTCTAGGAACCAGTGATCACAATATGGTTAAATTCAATATCTCATCAGAAATGAGGCCCAAAGATAACCTTATTATGGTTCCAAACTTCAGCCGGGCTGATTTTGATGGTATTAGAAATGACCTCGCACAGATAAAATGGAACGTTGAGTTGGCAGGTTTAGATGCATGTGAGGCCTGGAATGTTTTCAAAGCTAGATTAAGCCAAATTCAAAATCGGCATATACCCCTCAGGCACAAACGTAACAGAACCAAGGGCAATCCAGTTTGGCTTACCCCAGAAGTGAGGAGTGCTATACAAGCTAAAAGAAGTGCATTTGGCATTTTGAAGGGATCTTCACTAGATATAAATCAGAAGGCCTACCAGAATGCAAGAAATTCAGTTAAGAAAAAGGTCAGAGCAGCTAAAAGGGCAAAGGAACTTGATTTAGCTAGACATTGTAATGCAGATAGTAAGAAGTTCTTCAGTTTTTATAAGTTAAGTACAGTTTCCAAAAATATAGGTCCATTTAAGGTAGACGATGTGTTAGTTAGCAAGGACAGTGAAATGGTTGAAGTGCTTAATGATCAGTTTCAATCTGTCTTTACTATCGAGGACCAGAGTAGTATTGCAGCACTTCAGCCTGAGCTAGAGACAGAGGAGACTATAGGAGAGCTAGGTGGCATAAGTAGTGAACTTGTTCTAGAATATCTAAAGAAAGTAAGGCCTAACAAGGCAGAAGGACCTGATGAAATCCATGCTAGACTTTTAAGAGAATCTGCAAGGGAGTTGTCGGTTCCATTAGCCATAATATTTTCTAAATCACTTGCAGATAGTAAAATTCCACTTGATTGGAAAAGAGCAAATGTTGTTCCTATTCATAAAAAGGGAGATAGAAGTAAAGAGGAAAACTATAGACCAGTTAGTCTGACCTCATTAATCTGCAAGGTGCTTGAATCAATCATCAAAGATAAGATTGTTGAATTCTTGGAGCAAAATGAACTCATCAAAGATACACAGCATGGCTTTAGGAAGGGCCGTTCTTGTTTAACTAATCTTCTGGAGTTTTTGGATGTTGCAACAGATAGCGTTGATCAGGGTAAACAGCTAGATGTAGCGTTTCTTGATTTCAGTAAAGCATTTGACAAAGTCCCCCATACAAGACTGGGGTTGCAACTTAAAATTCATGGGATCAGGGGCAAGATTCTGGATTGGATAGAAACGTGGCTTTCAGGACGCCAGCAAAGGGTTATATTGAATGGGTGCCAATCACAATGGAAGGAGGTTCTCAGTGGGGTTCCACAGGGCTCAGTCCTGGGCCCATTGCTTTTTATAATATTTGTGAATGCAATTGAGAACAGTATAGACAGCAAAGTCTTGAAATTTACAGACGATCTAAAAGTTGTCAGGATTATTAGAGGAAAACATGATCAGGATGTTTTTCAATCAGATCTGGACAAGCTAGTTGAGTGGTCTGAAGCATGGCAGATGAAATTCAATTTGAGTAAATGTAAGATTATGCACGCTGGACAGGTTAGCAGTAAACATAGGTATGAAATGGGTGGGCAGAAAATGGAGCAGATTGAAAAGGAAAGAGATTTAGGTGTCGTGGTAAACAATAGACTATCAGCGTCAGACCAGGTTGTAGAAGCTAGGAAAAAGGCACTTAGAATGCTAGGGGCCATTAACAGAAATGTTTCCTACAAGAGTGAAAAGGTAATAACAAAACTGTATTGTGCATACGTTAGACCACATTTGGAGTATTGTGTACAAGCCTGGTCTCCAACATATGAGAAAGATTGCTGGTTGTTAGAAAGAGTTAAAAAAAGGGCAACAAAAATAATTAATTGTCTTGGTAGTTTACCTTATGAAGATAGATTAAGGAAATTGGGTATGTTTTCACTTAGATATAGAAGGCTAAGAGGAGATCTAATTGAAGTCTTCAAATTTGTAAATAGTCAGCATTCTGGATATTTAAAGGGTATGTTTGAGTTCAATAGGGAAAATCGAGGTAGAGGTCATCAGCATAAACTCATTATGAAACAAAGTAGGACTAGACTACGACAGTCATTTTTCAGTAGAAGGGTTGTAGGACATTGGAATATGCTACCAGGGGATGTCGCTGATGCAGTGACACTTGCTTCCTTCAAAATTAGATTAGATAAATACTTTACAGAGAAGGGATTAGTTCATAAATACTCGTGGGATTAGCCTTCTTTTATGCAGGTAGAGTAAGGTGATTTGAAGGGGCGAGACTGGTGGAGGGGGGGGGATGGGGGGGGGATGGGGGGGGGGGGGGTGCAACCTCGGATGGGCCCAAGAGGCTCTTTGTTGCACTTTTCTTTTATGTCTTTATGTCTTTATGTCTTATTTTCTAAACTATTTTGTTCAAAAAGCCAATACTAGATTTTGGTGCCAACGAGAATTCGTTACCAAGTACATGATATTTGTTTTGATTGAGGTCGTTAGAAAGTGTGGAGAGCTTGTCAAACTTTAACATGAAATATTCTTTCGGTATGCATTTGTATACAATGCAATATGTGATCAATTTACAATATATGTTGGTCTCGTCTGTCATTTCAAGTAATAACTTCATTTTTTGGTGGGAAAATGTAAATAGTATCTCTAAGCTTTCTGGCTACTTCATCATCTCCCCTAGTCTTCTCTGTTCTTCCTCTCACGCTCTCCCGCTCTCCCGCTCCTCTCCCGCTCTCTCCAGCATCTCCCCGCTCTCCCGCTCTCCCGGCTCTCCGCTCTCCCGCCCGTCTCGCTCTCCCCGCTCTCCCTCTCTGCTCTCCCCGCCCCGCTCTTCCCTCCACCCTCCATCCCGCTCTCACGCTCTCTCCCCCGCACTCCCACTCGCTCCACCCCGGCCCGGCTCTCCCGCTCTCCCGCTCTCCCGCTCTCCCCGTCTCCCGCTCTCCCCCTGCACTTCCCGCTCTCACCCGCCTCCCTCTCTCCGATCGCCTCTCTCCGCTCTCCCCGCCTCGCCGCCCCGCTCTCCCGCTCTCGCCGCTCTCCCCGCTCTCCCAGCTCCTCCCCGCTCTCCCGCTCTGCTGCCCCCCACCCCTGCCGCTCTCACTCCTCTCCGCTCTCTCCCGCTCTCTCGTCTCCGTCGCTCTCTCTCTCCCGCTCGCTCCTCTCTCTCTCTATCACTCTCTCGCTCACACAACCCACACACACACCACACACACACACACACACCACACACACACACAACACACACACACACACACTCCTCACCCACTATCACTCTCACTCCTCCTCCTCTCCTTTCTCTCACTCTCTCACTACTCTCTCTCTCTCGTCTCTCTCCTCTCTCATCTCCTCTCTCGCTCTCTCTTCTCTCTCTTCTCTTCTCCTCTCTCTTCTCTCTCTCTCTCTCATCTCTCCTCTCTTCTTTTCTCTTCCTCTCTTTTTTCATTTTATCTGCTTTCTCTTTCTTTTTTTCGCTCTTTCGCTCTTTCGCTTCTTCTCTCGTTCTCTCGTTCCTCATATCTGTCCTCTCATTATCTCATTATCACTTTATCACTTAATCTCTTTATATCTCTTAATCTCTTTCTCTCTTTCCTCTCTTCCCTCTTTTCACTCTTCTCCTCCCTGCTCTTTCTCTCCTCTTTCTCTCTTTCTCTCTTCCTCCTCACTCTTATTCCTTTCTCTCTTTTCTCCTCTTTCTCTCTTTATCTCTTTCCTCCTCTTTCTCTCTGTCTCTCTTTCTCTCTTTCTCCTTTCTCTTCTCTTTTCCTCTATCTCTTTTCTCTCTTTCTCTCTTTCCCCTCTCCTAGTCTTTCTCTCTTTCATCTCTTCTCTCTCTCTTCTCTCTTTCTCTCTTTCTCCTCTCTCTTTCTCTCTTCTTCTTACTTCTTCTTTCTCTTTCTTTCTTCTCTCTCTTTCTCTCTGTCTCTCTTTCTCTCTTCTTTCTTCTTTCTTTCCTTTCTCTCTTCTCTCTCTTTCTCTCATTCCTCTCTTTCTCCTCTTTCTCTCTCTTCTCCCTTTATCTCTTGCTCTCTTTCTCTGTTCTCTCTCCCTGACTGTCTCTTTCAACTATTTGATTAACAAGATGCATACTGATGAAAACACAAATCTGCATTTGTTTTATAATACGTACATCACTCTACATGTAAGATAATCAGAACTTTGCACCTCTATACACAATTTGCACACTCCATCACCACTCAGCCCCAGAAACCCAGTCAAACCGCTTCTCCGCCGAGCCAGCGCTCTGCGTATCGGTGTCCTCTGACCCCTTACGATGCGGTTTGTAGCGGGACATAGGACAACTATTGGCTGACGCGGAGTCTGCGGCTACTACGTTCTTACTACAATGAATAGCCTCTACTCGAGGATCCGCTAAATGCGAGCTACTACGCAGGATGCTGTGCCGGCGTGGGCTTACACTCTCCGATCATACGGCGGTCTCAGGGTCGAGATGCCTCTAGTACACTCAAGTGATGGAGAGATCAGTTTCCGAATATTGTGATTTTATTTGAAGTCGTGAATAGTGAAAAGTGATATAGGCAGGCATTTGTACGACAGAGATGTGCCGCTTTTTTTTCAGCAATACCTATTGTTGTTATGAACGCTGCTAGGTTTTACCCATCTACAGGTAGTACCTACCATTACTTTTGCAGGTGACCTGTACAAAGGCCAGCCGCCAGGACCCTGCCCGATGGTGACCCTGCTGTCAGACCTGCCCGATCGGTAACCCTGCCGCCAGACCCTGCCCGATGGTGACCCTGCTGTCAGCGCCTGCCTCGAATGGTACCCTGCTGTAAGCCCCTGCCTCGATGGTGACCCTGCTGTCAGCCCTCCCTGAGGTGACGCCTGCTGGTCAGCCCCTGCTCAATGGTGACCCTAGCCGCCAGACCCTGCCCAATGGTGGACCCTGCCGCAGCTCCTGCCCGGATGGTGACCAGCCAGTCCTGGTGAGGCTGGGACGGCCGGACGCCGAGCAGAGTGAGATGATGCACGTCAGGCGGCCGCCACCATGGTCGACAGGTCATCACCGCCTGTTCGGCCCTGACCTGCACCGCGGCTCCCTCCG
>JAXIVJ010000867.1:0-67500 GCA_036785665.1 Chirona hameri
TATCCCGGGAAACGAGGAAGCCGATTAGCAACATTGAGTCTGGAGTTACCATCGGAAAACCATTTACCAAGTCCAGTATCAGATGTTTTAAATTATATAAATTCACAACTTAGCATATTGCGCCAGCGCGAGTGGGACGCTGCTCCGCATTTCCACCTACATCCAATCAAACCAAAAACACAACATTTTACATCCAGTCATCAGAATTGTCGAGAAAAAGAAATAGTACTAGCACGTCTCCGCCTCGGTCATACAAAAATTACTCATTATTATATTATGGAAAACCTTCCGCCGCCAAATTGCCAACACTGCCCAGGTTATCCACGCTACACTATTAAACATTTACTGATTACTTGCCCAGTGCACAACGCAAAACGCCAGAAAATAATAGAATACACGCAACGGAATCGCATCACATTGAATCTACAAACGCTGTTAGGCGATGATTATCCAGAATTGATTGGCCTCCTCTTTGATTTTCTTTACCAAACACGATTATTTAATGAAATAGAACAGGTTTTTTTTTTGCCTAGCGCAACTTTGTCTTTCTGCGCAGGTTTTTCCCCTTTGCGATAGACGCTGTTTTAAAAAAAAATTAGTTAGGAGTTTTCTCCCAGCAAATACACCCCACAACCAGGTCTCGCCGGGGCGCCGGAGCCAGGAGACTGGCAACAGCCTCCCGTTGCCGCAATGATGGCGCCTCGGCTCCATCAACACTGACATCTTTCGCAAGTGTATGTTCAAATGTGTGTGTGTGTGTGTGTGTGTGTGTGTGTGTGTGTGTGTGTGTGTGTGTGTGTGTGTGTGTGTGTGTGTGTGTGTGTGTGTGTGTGTGTGTGTGTGTCTGTGTGTGTATGGAATAAAAAGTGTATGTATGTGTGTCTCGTGTTTTATTTAATTTTGACCTTGAACGAGATACTTAACGTAAGATAGATATTAAATTTTCATTGAACAATAAACTAACGTAAAATAGTCACCCTACTTCCGACTGGTAACAGCCTCCCGTTGCCGCAATGATGGCGCAACGATGATGGCGTTCGGCTTGCTCCGGGTTCACATAAACCGGTTAACGTATTTTTTTTCCTGGCAAATTGCCAGATGTCACTCCCCCCGGAAAATGGCTATAGGCCGGTCCGGGAAAAAAAATCAATTAATACTTAACGACAAGATCATCCCCGTAGTCAAAACATACAAATACCTGGGTATAACCCTTGACTCAGGTCTTACTTCTACCCCAACATTTCCAAGAACTAGTTCAGCGCTGCACCCGACGGCTAAATATTATGAAATGCCTAGCCGGACGGGACTGGGTGCAGACCGTTCTACCCTCCTCAAACTTTATACTTTCCTGATACGTCCAATCCTGGACTATAATGCATTCTTATTCGATGATATATCCTCCT
Organism: Chirona hameri; assembly: GCA_036785665.1. Classification (NCBI taxonomy): domain Eukaryota; kingdom Metazoa; phylum Arthropoda; class Thecostraca; order Balanomorpha; family Balanidae; genus Chirona; species Chirona hameri. Next base: position 1,404 of record JAXIVJ010000867.1, read on the forward strand.
CTAAAATTAGCAAGTTACAAATTGTCCAGAACGCTGCCTTGCGCATTATCACCGGTGCCTTCAGAACATCAAACACTCACAACCTATACAGGGGCGTCGCCGATAATTTTGGAGTGAGCGGTCGGCTGAAATGACGAAAAAATACACCCCCATTTGTATGCGTGTATTTAAAGGGACTGTCCCACCTTTTTGAAAGTTGTCGAATCACACGTATGTCTACATGTCAGTCGAGGTCAGCTGAACATGTTCGTGAACTTTTTTCCCGAAAAAAAAACATTTTATCTTGGAAGATATTCATTTTTTAGTTTTAAGCGGAAAGTTGGGTTGGTGACGTCATATGATTTTTTTAATAACAGGGAAATCCTTTGTGCTGCCAAATGTATGGCACAATTTTTTTGTCGACATCTATTGCGCAGAAAAAGCGAACCACCCGGTGTCTAGATTGGCTAGCACTATCAGCTGGAGTTGTTGCAGCTCAGTCACTAAAACGCCACTAAATATTTATTTATTTATTTATAAATAAATAAATATTTAGCGTTAAATATTTAACTGGTGCCATTTGCTTGCGACGTCATAACACCCTGGCTCACTAGCGGTCCCCGGTGGCCAACTGCTGCATCAACTCCAGCTGATAGTGCTAGCCTCTAGATTGCGAACCACCCGGGGATCGATAAATGAAAGACGAGAATATTCCAAGGCTGACCTTAAAACAAGTCGACTATCATTACCAGTTGGGTAAAGAGAGACGACGCTGTCGGTTTAGAGGCCCTATTCAAATACACATGAACCTTATTTTTTACAGATGTCAAAATCAAACTATAACATCTTTTTGATTAGATCATTGTGGTTGTTTTAACTGCTACCATACTTAATTTCAATGCCAAGCCATCAAAATGGCTATCTCAACTAAAATATAATGTTAATGTGGGGTAGTCCCTTTAAGCCTTTGCAACATTTTTAATGTGGGTTTTCATGTTATATTCATGTGGTGGTGGTGTGGGGTTCTCAAAGCGGAAGTCATTGACCGGGGGAATTTTTTTCTTCTTCCTAATTATCACTTCTTACAGCCAATGCAGGAATATTGAATGCCCGCCATGCTCCAGTGGTGTGTGTGTGTCTGTGTGTGTGTGTGTGTGTGTGTGTGTGTGTGTGTGTGTGTGTGTGTGTGTGTGTGTGTGTGTGTGTGTCTGTGTGTCTGTGTGTCTGTGTGTGTCTGTGTGTGTCTGTGTGTGTCTGTGTGTGTCTGTGTGTGTCTGTGTGTGTCTGTGTGTGTCTGTGTGTGTCTGTGTGTGTCTGTGTGTGTCTGTGTGTGTCTGTGTGTGTCTGTGTGTGTCTGTGTGTGTCTGTGTGTGTCTGTGTGTGTCTGTGTGTGTCTGTGTGTGTCTGTGTGTGTCTGTGTGTGTCTGTGTGTGTCTGTGTGTGTCTGTGTGTGTCTGTGTGTGTCTGTGTGTGTCTGTGTGTGTCTGTGTGTGTCTGTGTGTGTCTGTGTGTGTCTGTGTGTGTCTGTGTGTGTCTGTGTGTGTCTGTGTGTGTCTGTGTGTGTCTGTGTGTGTCTGTGTGTGTCTGTGTGTGTCTGTGTGTGTGTGTCTGTGTGTGTGTGTCTGTGTGTGTGTGTGTGTGTGTCTGTGTGTGTGTGTGTCTGTGTGTGTGTGTGTGTCTGTGTGTGTGTGTGTCTGTGTGTGTGTGTGTCTGTGTGTCTGTGTGTCTGTGTGTCTGTGTGTCTGTGTGTCTGTGTGTGTGTGTGTGTGTGTGTGTGTGTGTGTGTGTGTGTGTGTGTGTGTGTGTGTGTGTGTGTGTGTGTGTGTGTGTGTGTGTGTGTGTGTGTGTGTGTGTGTGTGTGTGTGTGTGTGTGTGTGTGTGTGTGTGTGTGTGTGTGTGTGTGTGTGTGTGTGTGTGTGTGTGTGTGTGTGTGTGTGTGTGTGTGTGTGTGTGTGTGTGTGTGTGTGTGTGTGTGTGTGTGTGTGTGTGTGTGTGTGTGTGTGTGTGTGTGTGTGTGTGTGTGTGTGTGTGTGTGTGTGTGTGTGTGTGTGTGTGTGTGTGTGTGTGTGTGTGTGTGTGTGTGTGTGTGTGTGTGTGTGTGTGTGTGTGTGTGTGTGTGTGTGTGTGTGTGTGTGTGTGTGTGTGTGTGTGTGTGTGTGTGTGTGTGTGTGTGTGTGTGTGTGTGTGTGTGTGTGTGTGTGTGTGTGTGTGTGTGTGTGTGTGTGTGTGTGTGTGTGTGTGTGTGTGTGTGTGTGTGTGTGTGTGTGTGTGTGTGTGTGTGTGTGTGTGTGTGTGTGTGTGTGTGTGTGTGTGTGTGTGTGTGTGTGTGTGTGTGTGTGTGTGTGTGTGTGTGTGTGTGTGTGTGTGTGTGTGTGTGTGTGTGTGTGTGTGTGTGTGTGTGTGTGTGTGTGTGTGTGTGTGTGTGTGTGTGTGTGTGTGTGTGTGTGTGTGTGTGTGTGTGTGTGTGTGTGTGTGTGTGTGTGTGTGTGTGTGTGTGTGTGTGTGTGTGTGTGTGTGTGTGTGTAAGGGGGGGGATTTGCCCCTAATGCCCCACTCCTCTGGATTCGCCAGTGGTAAAACACAGACAAACCCAATTTTACCTCTTCTGTCGCTTTCATTTTTTTTTGTAGCTGAGTTCATGCTGAGTCTGATCTTGACTAGTTGGAAATGCTAAAAATTGTGAGGCCTCTACTCATAGCACACATACAATGTACCGGGATAAGTACCTAAGCATGGTGAAAAATGGGTGTCAGACTTAAAATTGGTACCTGAAATTACTTGAGTCTGGATATGACCTGAGGCCAAAGTAGCCATCACAAGCTATAGTAATTTAAAATAACATTGACAATTAAAAATATTAACTTTACCTACACATTCACAAAGTGTGAATTCTATTTGGCTACATGTTTACAGGGAAAAGGAAAACAACGATTCGCAAGTCCCAGTCACAATTCCTCAAATACTGTCGAAATGCATTCCACGCACGCTATTCAGCGCTATAAACTTTGGCGCCAAAACGCTACGTTTTTGAACTTACGTTGGTTGTAGGAATCGCTCCAGATCGAAAATAGCGCCAGACGCGCCACGCATATTTGGAAATGTCGAATACAAAGTCGAGGCCCATCATACTTAGGGACAGTGGCGTACCGAGTATCAACTATCAGGTAATGCAGGTCATGACCTGGTCCTTTGGAGCCGAGGCGCCCCTCCGATCAGTCACGATGCCCCTCTGGCCAGTGACGGCGCCACTCCGGCCAGTGAGGACGCTCCCCGGCCAGTGACGACACTCTTGCGGTCAGTGAGGGCGTCCCCTGCCATAGACGGTGCCCCCTGGCCCGTGACAGCGCCCCTCCGGCCAGTGACCACGCCCCTCCGGCGAGTGACGGCGCCCCTCCGGCGAGTGACGGCGCCTCTCCGGCTAGTGACGGCGCCCCTTCGGCGAGTGACGGCGCCCCTCCGACTAGTGACTGTCCCTCTTTGGCGAGTGACGGCGCCCCTCCGGCCAGTGACTCTCCTTCCGCACGGTGCGGAAGAAGAGGCGCCCCCTGCAAAATTTCGCCAATATTGGTTGCGGCCCTGTCGATCGGGTGGCGCCCCTCAAGGCAATGACCTGGTCCTTTGTGCATTTCTGCGTACGCCACTGCTAAGGGAGTCATAAGTCAGTCAACGCTCAAGATATTGCTTTGACATCGTCCATACTTTGGGCATCGTCCATACTTGGTTCTCCAATATATATTCCGGCTTTTTCATATGATTTGATATTTTATATGATTTTATGAAGAAAAAAGATTGGAGAAAAAAATCCACCAAATCAAAATTTCCAAACATGTTCAAAAACCGGAATATATATTAGAGAACGAAGTATAGACAATACCCACATCGAATTTCAAAGCAATATCTTTAGTTTTGGCTGACTCATGGCTACTTAGCATGATGAGTCTGGATTTTGTATTCGACATTTGCAAATATGCACCCGCCACTTTCCCTCCTGCTACCAAAATGCTACAAAATAGAGGAAACACGAACGAGGAAATTTTTTTTTTTTTTTTTTTTGGTCGCAAAAGGTTGTTTTTCGCAGTCAGTATCCATTTGTCATCGCTAGTTTCAACGGATTTTTTTTTTGCGGGGGGGGGGGGGGGGGGGATAATTTCTATTGCCGCCCCTGTCGAGCGTGGGATGGGGGGGGGGGCTTTTGCCCCTGCCGCCCCCTGGATCCGCCAGTAGTTTGTCCTATACATTAGCCTCGGATAGTAAATCACGATGGCCGGTGGCAGTCAACGCTCAATAGTACATGGATAATGATAACTGTATACATTTTTTATATGTACCGAACTGTAACAAAAACTGGTACCAGTGCAAATAGTTTGAAAGTAGTAACCATATATACCTTGGCCTTTCAAAATTGTATATAATTATATTTGGAGTAAAGAAGATACACTGACTAGTTAGTGACCACTGTCCGCGGCGTGACGGCCGGCGGCGGGGCACCTAACACTGACCAGTGACCACTGACCAGTGACCACTGACCAATGACCACTGACCAGTTACCAGTGACCATTGAACAGTGACCAGTGACCAATGACCAGTGCCCATTGGCCAGTGACCATTGACCATTGACCATTGACCATTGACCATTGTCCAGTGACCAGTGACCACTGACCAGTGACCACTGACCAGTGACCAGTTACCAGTGAACACTGACCAGAGACCATTGACCATTGACGAGTGACCATTGACCAGTGACCACTGACCAGTGAACAGTGACCACTGACCAGTGACCATTGGCCAGTGACCATTGACCAGTGACCAGTGACCATTGACCAGTGACCACTGACCATTGGCCAGTGACCATTGACCAGTGACCATTGACCAGTGACCAGTAACCAGTGACCAGGCGGCGGCGCAGCGGGCTCTCATCAGTCCGACTCCAGCGCGGCGGCGGCGGCGGCGGCGGCGGCAGAGTGCCCACTGGCCATATTGGTACGGCCAGCGGCTTCCTGACTCTGGCCACAGCCTGACCGGTGCCGAGCCCTGCCGACCTCTGCACTGCGTCAGCTGCCGACCTGTTGTCCTGGTGGCCGGCACCGTTCCGAGCTGGCCCCATCCTCAGCAGCACAGCGAGGGTGTTCCTACTCCCTGCCGCCGCCGCCGCTAGTCACATGGTTCACGATGGACGTGAGGCGTGGTGTCGCGGTGTAGTTCAGGCCGCTGCGCCGTGTCGACAGGTTTGCAATGGGCCCCTGTCGGCGGCAGCAGGTCATACGTAATACTTCATACGTCTGCAGCCGTCACACTGAAACGGGCACCGTGCGGCCGTCACACTGAAACGGGCACCGTGCGGCCGTCACACTGAAACGGGCACCGTGCGGCCGTCACACTGAAACGGGTACCGTGCGGCCGTCACACTGAAACGGGCACCGTGCGGCCGTCACACTGAAACGGGCACCGTGCGGCCGTCACACTGAAACGGGCACCGTGCGGCCGTCACACTGAAACGGGCACCGTGCGGCCGTCACACTGAAACGGGTACCGTGCGGCCGTCACACTGAAACGGGCACCGTGCGGCCGTCACACTGAAACGGGCACCGTGCGGCCGTCACACTGAAACGGGCACCGTGCAGCCGTCACACTGAAACGGGTACCGTGCGGCCGTCACACTGAAACGGGCACCGTGCGGCCGTCACACTGAAACGGGCACCGTGCGGCCGTCACACTGAAACGGGCACCGTGCGGCCGTCACACTGAAACGGGCACCGTGCGGCCGTCACACTGAAACGGGCACCGTGCGGCCGTCACACTGAAACGGGCGCCGTGCGGCCGTCACACTGAAACGGGTACCGTGCGGCCGTCACACTGAAACGGGCACCGTGCGGCCGTCACACTGAAACGGGCACCGTGCGGCCGTCACACTGAAACGGGCACCGTGCAGCCGTCACACTGAAACGGGTACCGTGCGGCCGTCACACTGAAACGGGCACCGTGCGGCCGTCACACTGAAACGGGCGCCGTGCGGCCGTCACACTGAAACGGGCACCGTGCGGCCGTCACACTGAAACGGGCACCGTACGGCCGTCACACTGAAACGGGCACCTTGCAGCAGTCACACTGAAACGGGCACCGTGCGGCCGTCACAACGGACAGTCATCTGCCTGGGAATGGCTCCCGACGGTCCACACTGGCTCACGTCGGCTCCGTGAGCTAACAGGACTGGCTCACGTCGGCTCCCGACGGTCCACACTGGCTCACGTCGGCTCCCGACGGTCCACACTGGCTCACGTCGGCTCCCGACGGTCCACACTGGCTCACGTCGGCTCCCGACGGTCCACACTGGCTCACGTCGGCTCCCGACGGTCCACACTGGCTCACGTCGGCTCCCGACAGTCCACACTGGCTCACGTCGGCTCCCGACGGTCCCCACTGGCTCACGTCTGCTCCCGACGGTCCCCACTGGCTCACGTCGGCTCCCGACGGTCCACATTGGCTCACGTCGGCTCCGTGAGCTAACAGGGCGACACCAGCTCAGCCGTGACGACCGGGTCAATGTTGAGCTCAGTCATTGCGCCCTCGGAATACACTCCGCCTGCTGCCGCCGGCGGAGCTCGGGCTGTAATTATGCACAGGCCCAAGGTGATCTACATACAGAACGGGCCGGCCTGCACATGAGCTCGATACGATCTGGGCGGCGCGCTGCTGACTGGTTCTGCCGCTGCTGCGGAACAGAGGATCGGTGCAGTGCCGCCTCACGCGAGCCGGGCCGCCGCCGCCGAGTGCCGGGCTCGTCTGAGCCGGGCCGCCGCCGAGTGCCGGGCTTGTCTGAGCCGGGCCGCCGCCGAGTGCCGGGCTCGTTTGAGCCGGACCGCCGCCGAGTGCCGGGCTCGTCTGAGCCGGGCCGCCGCCGAGTGCCGGGCTCGTCTGAGCCGGACCGCCGCCGAGTGCCGGGCTCGTCTGTACATATGACAGATAAAAGATTGTGTTTATATACCAAGATTGTGTTATATACTCGTCAGTCGTCTACACTGAGATCGGTGCAGCGCACCATGTCATAACTCCGTCCCAGATGTGGCCAGAATGGCCAATTGTGAGTTGTCAAGCATTCTCTTGAAACCAACACATTTTTATTAATAACGCTTCGAAGCATAAGAAGAAGCCTTTTGAGGGTTTGCTGGTTTTGAGCGATTACAAAAAATCCTGGTGTGGGCCCAAAGCAGGGTTGGCACAGTTTTGCCCACTGACCAGTTTTGCCCGGTTTAAACCATGGTTTAAACCAGGCGGGTAAAACTGATTTTGCCCATGTGGGCAAAACTAGGTGGGCAAAACTCATTGCCAGGTGGGCAAAACTCACTGGATTTAATGAAACAATTCCACAAAACTAGGTGCGTAAAACTGTCTACGACAAAATTTCACGGTAACTGAATTCAAGGCCGGCATTGTCATGACGGCTCGGCGGTGCCATTAGGTACACACGCAAGGCAATCAATTATAGCGTGCTCTTTGGAGGTTATCACTCTTGGAGCCCATCTAAGGTACTATGCGAAGCAGTCACCATGGTAATGAGGGTTCAAGTGAAAGTTTCATCTGTCCAGTTTGTGCTTGCTGGGCTGGTTTGCCCAGATGCACGCATTTCCCTACAGAAACGGCTGCATTCCTCTTATGCTTATTACAGGCCCTGGTTATCAGTAACCACACAAACCTGGGTTTGAGCCCAGCCGACGAAAACTGTTTTACATGACACCAGTGCATGTCCATTCAATTTACGTTTATTCGGAGGTTGCAAATTTACGTTTATTCGGAGGTTGCAAATTTACGTTTATTCGGAGGTTGCAAATTTACATTTATTCGGAGGTTGCAAATTTACGTTTATTCGGAGGTTGCAAATTTACGTTTATTCGGAGGTTGCAAATTTACGTTTATTCGGAGGTTGCAGGTGACCCGTTTCAATAAGAGGGTCCACATGATTTTACAAGGAATTCGGAGTGCATTATACGGTAGTACGCATCACTAAGGAACTTTATGCATGAGAAATGAGACCCCTGTCACAGGACCCGGTCACAGCGTTCTAAAAAAAATACAAACTACAATTGCGCTTTACAATCAGTATTACGCTGATTTTTTAGACCCATGAAGAAGCTTGGTTTTAAACTAGCCGGCTAGTCTCCGATCAATCGGCTGGCCGAATGGACCGGCTAGCTGGATTGGCTAGCCGGTTGTCAATATCAACAGAAAGATTGCTAAATCACTGGTTCTAAGGATATTTTGCCGTCCAATGCTTACGAAAACGTCACAATTGTTTACAACAAAAAAACATTTGAAGAAAAAATAAAATGTGATTGATATTATTGGGATTATTGGGATATTATTGGTATTATTGGGATATTATTGCGATATTGGGATTCGGCCCCACAACCAAAATGGGCTGAGGGTAATCTGAGTCAGATGTAGGCAATAAAGGACAACTGAGCTTAGCGATCTGGGCTTTAGGCATTTTAATTTGGTCTCAGACTATGGACAAAGGAAGTGTCAAAAATAGATAAAAAAATAGTGTCATAAATAAACTTTTACACCTGTGGCGAGAAACTGAAGATGCCTTCAATTTCAGTTTCGCCCAGTTTTGGCCAGTTTTGCACACTTTCTCCCGGGAGAAAATGGCCAAAACCTGGTTTTGCCCAAGGCCATAGATACTAGGTACCACCGTCCGGCGATTTTAGCTAAGCGTGACGTCATAGAGGTTCGTATACGAATTATGGTAAAAATGAAATCGATGGCACGTGATTCAACTTAACCATGTCCTCCAGGTGCAAATAAGCACGCCTTTCCAACTTGCTGTTATACCAACACGCACATCAACACATTTCATTCAGTTCAGGGGAATATAGTAAAGCTAATACATATACGATGATGGGGATGATAACTATGATTATGATGATAGGATGATGTGATGATTCATATTTAAGGGTCAACAAAAACAAGATACGATGTAGATATATATATATATTAACACGTATTTGATCAGAGACAAGCTCTAAATCTCAAGATCGCTTGTGCATGCCAGGGGTGAAACCAAGGAGTACATGGGCCATCGGGGCTTTGCCCCAAAAACGACTGAAATCGGCTGGAAGTCTAGCCAAAGGCGCTTTCATGGTTTTAGTCTAAATACCAGCAGTTTGGGGAGGAGTCTGAGAGCCGATGGTAATAATTAGTGCTTAAGGATGCCGTGTGCGTGCGTGCGCACACACGTTCTTTGCAACGAGCCAGAACATTACACAGATAGCGAATGTATGATCGACACATATTTGTCAGAAAACGTAAAAGCCGAGGAGCGTTCACCCAATCATCATCCAACATGATATTTCACCGCACACATATCACCAGCAGTGGCACCACGAGACCGAGTGCTCCCATCACCGTACACGTATCCCCAGCAGTGGCCAGGCACGTAGCCAAGGGGAGGGTGGCGGGGGCGCCCCCCCCCCCCTGGAGGCCAGGAGGGCCCTTTTCGGCGCGCTGCGCGCGCCGAAAAGGGCCGACGAGACCGCGCGAAGCTCGGTATCATAGGTTCTTTACTACACGAAGCGTGGTCTTTAGAGAGTTTAGAGTTTAGAGTTTAGAGGACTTCAGAGGTCCTTTAGGGCAATCAGGGCCCTCTCTGAAAGACCAGAGGGCCCCTTAGACGTTCACAAGAGCCCTGTGCATGTCAGAGTGCCCCTGGCCAGACCGAAAGGGCCCCTAAGCGGGTCAGAGGGCCCCCTGAGCACGTCGAATGGGCCCCCTGAACACGTCGAATGGCCCCTAGCCAGCACAGAGGGCCCCTGGGCAGGTTGAGAGGCCCCTGAGCATGTCGACAGGGCGACAAAGCGGCCAGCGCAGTCCGTTGCCAGGTCATAAGGGCCTCTGAGCAGGTTGGAGGGCCCCTGGACAGACCAGAGGGCCCTTGGGAAGTTAAGATGGCCCCTGTGCAGGTCAGAGGGGCCCTGACCAGACCGAAAGGGCCCCTAGGTGGGTCAGGAGGGCCTCTGAACTTGCCGAATGAGCCCCTAGCCAGCACGGAGGAGCCCTAGGGCAGGTCGGAGGGCCCTCGGAGCATGTCGCAAGGCGACAAAGCAGCCAGCGCAGTCCCTTGCTAGGTCGGAAGGCCCCTTAGAAGGTTAAAGGGCCCCTGGAGAGACCAGAGGGCCCCTGGAAAGTTAAAAGGGCCCCTGCGCAGATCGGAGGGGCCCTGATCAGACCGAAAGGACCCCTGGGCGGGTAAGAAGGGCCCCTGCACATGCCGAAGTGGCCCCTGGCCAGCACGGAGGGGCTCCAGGGCAGGTCGGAGGGCCCCTTGAGCATGTCGGCAGGGCGACAAAGCAGCCAGCGCAGGCCGGCCAGAAGAGTCGCTGGGCCGATCGGAGGGGCTCCTGGGCAAGTCAGAGGGGCCCCTGGCTAGACCGAAAGGGTCCCTGGGCCGGTCGGAAGGCCCCTTGAACATGCCGGATGAGTTCCTAGCCAGACTGGAGGGGCCCCTGGGCAGGTCGGAGGAGCCCCTGAGCAGAGGCGGCGAATTGCGGGGGCAGGGTACCCAAAATCCCCCCAGTCGAAAATCCTGGGGGGCGAAGGGAAGTGTTGCCCCCCCATATTTTAGCCTGGTCAATCTGGGGGCAACATGACCCTTCCCTTCTCCAGGATTTTCATTTGAGGGGGGGGGGGGTACCCTGCGCCTCGCAATCCGCCGCCCCTGCCCCTGAGCATGTCAGCAGGGCGACAAAGCAGCCAGTGCAGTCCCTGGCCAGGTTGGAAGGACCTCTGAACAGGCCGAATGGGCCCCTTGACACATAAGATGGGCTTCTTGGAAGGTCAGAGGAGTCTCTGGTGAGACCGGAAGGGTCAAAACACGTAGAGATCCCAGATGAAGATGAAATACAAAGAGGACTTACTCCACAATCAAAATATTACAAGCGGAGCTTTCGGGTATATTGTAACACCCTTCGTCAGGGTGCTACAATTTACCCGAAAGATCTGTTTTTATTTTTTCCTGTAGAGTAAGCCCTCTTTGTATTATATATATATATCACCCACTCCAAATAATGTCTTTTCGCTTCGCGGATCCCCGATGAGTCCCTGAACAGGTCGGAAGGGCGTAGAAAAGGTCAGAGGGGCCCCTAGACGATCTGAAGGGACCTGGGGCCTTTCAACATTAAGAATGCAGTTGTACAGGGAATAAAACTCAAAATTGGCGCGCCGCTCCGTGGCGAAATTTAACTACAAATTCAATTATATGCGGGTTAGGAAAAAAAATCGGTCAGTTTCTTGGCGTATGTATGTGCTATGTTGCTACTTTCTTATGCTATTGGGCAAAATAGTTCATTTTAGCACTTTTCCCCGCACTTTTAAACGCACAATATAGCAATTTTAGAGGTCCGCATCATACGCAATGCGACGCATTGATGAGAAAGCAACCCAGGGCACAATACTCAAAATTTTCGCGCCGCTCCGCGGCGCAATTTGTTTAAGAGTTCCAAGTCTTGAGCTTAAAAAAGTATTCCAAGTTTGTATAGCTGATTCCAAATTCGTGTCGCTGGTTCCAAAAATGATGTGGCAGTTTGCTAACTCCAGCTCCTAAACGTTGGTATGGCCCATGCCATGCCTGCCATACTGCAGTTTACAGCCTTGTAACGTGCCTTTTCATGCGTTTTTGTTGGGGGGGCTTTCAACGCTTGGGAAGGGGCCCTTTGAACGCTCGGGAAGGGGCCCTTTCGAGGCGCCCCCCCCCCTGGACGAAATCCTGGCTACGTGCCTGGCAGTGGCACCACAAGACTAGGAGTCCTTCCATCACCACACACACATCACCAGCAGTTTCACCACAAGATCTATCCACCACCGTCCAGTCACAGTGCAGACGGATTTCTGAGATTTGGCATCACTGCCGTGTGCTGCGACAATGGCATTTTAACTGATTTTGACTGAGCCGTCTCGAAGCGTTTTCTAGTTTACCCTTGTTGAGGCATTTCAACCTAATGAAAAGGCGTGTTGTTACCAGCTTCCTGGCCATCTTCGGGTTTAAGTTCGGTTCCTGGTGCAGAAGAGCTGTTATCAGCTGTCTTACGATCAGCCCGTCTGACAGCCTGCGCTGCATCCCATCACAGCACTGAACACAACATCGAATGTTTCCACCAAGGCCATCTAGCGCTCGGATGGAACAAACAAGGCATGCATGGGTGCATGTTGTTTACAACATGCACCCATGCATCTGGAACCCGTAAGGTCGTTTGCAGTTCAGAGGCTGGGTGACCTAGGGTCGGATCAATGTGTCGGCATTTGTAGGCGACATAGCCGGCTACAAATGCCAGCGACTCGATCTGGGGGTTGTGCAAGGTCCTGTTATCTGCTGTTGAATTCGCCGGTTGCCCTGCGTTTGTGCTCGCAGGACCAGGGTGGACTGGAAGAGGACCTGCCGTTACAGCATGTGACTCATCAACCTCTGCCTGTTCCATGGCTGCATCCAGTTGGCCCGTGGCCTCCACCTGAAATATGCACCAGAAATGTTACTCGTTTGATGTCACCAAGATGATAAACAGAAGTGCAATAATGCAATAATTGATGCCGTGCAATAATTTATTACGAAGTGATTGTTGCCCGGCCAGACCAAACTGTAGTCATGGGTTAATGTCTCCGGGTAAAATGAGTAGTTCTTAACTTTGGAAATGAGTACTCTGGAAATGAAGGCACCCTTAGGCAGTGGCGGCAGAAGGTATTTTCGGATGGGTGACATGGAAACCCAGGGATTGCAGCTGAGTAAGTGTGGATATAAATAAGTGAAAAGCTTAAGTCATGGTAGGTGCCAGAAATTGCCAATCAGAGCTTGACCAGGTTTCATGAAAACATTAACTTCCAAGAAAGATGTGAAACAATGAATTAGGAAACGGTAAGGGTAAAGAGGAAAGGGAATATAAGGTAGGTATAGCTAAAATGGAAAGAGTAATTAGGACAAGGTATCAATGCCATTTAGTTTTAGTGACAGTGTCATTTAGTAACACAGTTGGGTCATGTTGCTTATGGGGCGACGTCAATCGACGAGACCAATACAGTGGTGTCATCTGCACGTCTCTATCTGTATTCTATCAAGAGTTATTCACACAAAAAGTGCTGATGACCTCAGATGACCTCAGACTGAGCAACAATTGCACCTGGGTTATGAAGAATGAGGTAAAATAGCACGATTCTGACATAATTAGCCTTTTGTAGGTACTTATGATCTTATGAAATCCTGCAAATTTCAAATATCTCGGACAAAGACTGTGGCATAGGCACGACCCCACACATTTTTTTGGAGGTAAGGTCACTTGAGGTGACCTGGTGACCTGACCTGAGAACACCTGACGTTAACACTTTCACAAAATGTGGATAAGTGATGCCCAAATAGCTATACCAAATTTGGCGGCGCTGCCAGCCGCCGTTTTCCCGCTATTCCCGTAAAACCTCAGGGATTTGGGGTCAAAATGACCCCCCACCGGGACGAGGGTTAAATGATAGGGGCAAAACTATGTTTGTCCCCCCCCCCCCTGCCCGACAAGGGAGCGACTGCCCCTTCTCCCCCCCGTGTCGCCGCCCAGGGGCGGATCCAGGGGGTGGCCGCAGCGGTCCCCCCCCCCCCGCCAGAAGGGCGCCCCACGGGATGTCTGTCGCCGAGCGCCGCCAGTCGCCCGGCGATGGACAGCCCGTGAGCACGCAGCGCCCCTATGGACCGCTTGGACGCCCTTTTGGGCGCCCTGTTGAAAGTAACTTACCGAGTATCAGGTCATACAGGTCATGACCTGGTCCTTTTGACGCGAGGCGCCCTTCCGGCCAGTGACGGCGCCCTTACGGCCATTGATGGCGGCCTTTCGGCCATTGACGGCGCCCTTCCGGCTTGTGACTGCGCCCTTTCGGCCATTGACGGCGCCCTTTCGGCCATTGACGGCACCCTTTCGGCCAGTGACGGCGCCCTTTCGGTCAGTGACGGCGCCCTTTCTTTGGAAGGCGCCCCTAAATTGGCCTGCGGCCACCCCTCCTAAAATATCCTGAATCCGCCCTTGTCGCCGCCCCTGATCCAAAAATATATTTTATAGCTACAAGGCAGCAGCGGCAGGGTAGATTTCCCTCATTGAAGTGATGTGCTGCGGCACAATATAAGCTGCAGGTATGCACAGCTGCTGCAGATGGGTAGGTATTCCAGGACCTAATTACATGCAAACTCACGGAAATGAATAAATTATCCCCCCTCCCCCCTGAAAAGGATAAGAATTACATGTAATTTGACTCAGGTTATTAATAGAGGGGAGGTAATGATCAACGTTTGCTATGTTACGTTAGGTGTATTGACACATAAGTAAATGTTAGGTTGACGTATGCAGCAATAAGACAGTGAAAGTAAATACAATGATGATGCTGGTGACAATGTGACAACGACAATGTGTTTGAGGTTCGGCATTGAAGTGTGTGACCAAATCTTATGTCATACGCAGATGCAATTAAACGCCTATTTGGTGCCTGTTATTGGGAAGTGCAACATACATTGTGTCCCGAGTTATTCTGCGATATATTCCTCGCATATTGACCTCGACTGTCAATATATTGCCTATTGCTAGTATTATTTCCACTATATAATGCACATCATTTTCAAACACTTAAATATGGGAATGTAACTTACCTCGAGGAAAACTGCATAGTGGGCTCGCTCCGTCAACGAGGAACATCCTACGGGATATACCCATGGATCGCTTTAGCAGGTAAGTTGGTGTGAAGTCACTCTCTTTAAAATGATTTTCATAAACGGTTGCATGTTTAAATTTGAGGTATTCTTCTCTGGCACAAACGCGAATCCACTCTTCCCTAGTCTTCTGGTCTTCAGGATAATTACAAAATGACACGGAACAGTGCTTCTTGATGCTTGAAGTGCACCGCGCCATTGCACATTTCGGCATGATTGTCAATGCAAAAAAGTAAATTAAGCTGTCATTAACTATCAGACAAGACAACTGTCAGACAAGCACAAACTGCCATCTTGCAATCACATTTTTAAGCAGCCAACGAAGTCTTCTCTGCGTTTGCAGCCGTTCCGTGCGCTTTAATTGCCGCAGCCGTCACAGCTCTACGTGGCGCCATCCCATTGGCCAAAGGTTGTGACGTCAGAGAGGTTCACCGAGCCTATGGCCGCTGAAGGGATGACACCCCCCTGGTTTTGCCCACTGGCCAGGGCAAAACATTTTTGTCCGGGCAAAATTCCAACCCTGGCCCAAAGTATGACGTGGTTGCGACATTTTCTGGGTATCTGGGCGATCGGAAAACGCTTGAAGGGAATGTTTCACCTTTGTATTGGTTTTTAACTGAAATAGCCATTATCATTGGCCGTTATTGAAATGTCGAAAATACTAAGGTCATTTTCCCCAAAACTTAGCCGTTTTTAAGCAATTCAATTTATAGTTTGCAAAATGGGTCTAGGCTAGTGCCGCCGCTGATTGACTGACAGCGACTTTTTCAGCCAATCCCACTTTGTCAACCAATCAGCGGCGGTCTATAGCTCAATAATGACGTCATCATCCCAAATTTAAAAAAAACCTAATTTTTATAAAGTTAAGCAACTTTTCGAGAGAAAAAATATCACCATCGTTTTCAGCAGCACTTACTTCATATTTTCGACTACAACCAGCGTATATTTGACAACTTTCAGAAAGGTGAAACATTCCCTTCAAATGGAATGTTTCACCTTTCTGAAAGTTGACAAATATACGCTGGCTGTAGTAGAAAATATGAAGTAAGTGCTGCTGAAAACGATGGTGATATTTTGCACTCGAAAAGTCACTTAACTTTATACAAATTAAGTTTTTAGATTTCGGCAAACATTATTGAGTTATAGACCGCCGCTGATTGGCTAACAAAGTGGGATTGGCTGAAAAAGGTGGCTGTCAGCCAATCAGCGGCTGCACCAGCCTGGAGTCATTTTGCAAATGCTAAATTAAATTGCTTAAAAACGGTTAAGTTTTTGGGAAAAGGACCTTAGTAATTTAGACATTTCAATAACGGCCCAAGATAATGGCTATCTGAGTTTAAAACTAATACAAAGGTGAAACATTCCATTTAAAGGGAATATTTCAACTTTGTATTGGTTTTGAACTGAGATAGCCATTATCTTTGGCTGTTATTGAAATGTCGAAAATACTAAGGTCATTTTTCCTAAAACTTAGCCGTTTTTAAGCGATTTAATTTTGCATTTGCAAAATGGAGGCTAGGCTAGTGCCGCCGCTGATTGGGTGACAGCTACTTTGTCAGTCAATCCCACTTTGTTAGCCAATCAGCGGCGGTCTATAGCTCGATAATGACGTCATCATCCCAAACTTAAAGCCTTAATTTGTATAAAGTTAAGTGACTTCTCGAGATAAAAATATCACCATCGTTTTCCGCAGCACTTACTTCATATTTTCTACTACAACCAGCGTATATTTGACAACTTTCAGAAAGGTGAAACATTCCCTTTAACCGCGCGGGTTAAAGGGAATGTTTCACCTTTCTGAAAGTTGTCAAATATACGCTGGTTGTAGTAAGCGCTGGGGGTAGTTTGGAGGATAATGACGTTTTAGTGACGTCATGACATGCCATTTTTGGTGGAAAAACGATAAATGTTTTACAAAACGTAGAAAATAGAGTTTTGATGTAAATTGCAAATAACAAACGTAAAAAGAACGGAAATAACATTCTCTATAATGTTATTTCCGTTCTAGCCATTCGATAAATGGCTATCACAGATATTCGAAATGTAGTTTTTTACCCCCCCCAAAAAAATCGAATCGAATCGAAAAAAATGGAAGATATGTTAGAGAACCAAGTATGGACGATACCCTTACAAAATTTAAAAGCAATATCTTTATTTTTGACTGACTTATGGTTTCCTAAGTATACGTAACTTATGACGTCATTTGTTGAAATTACGTTTTTTTAACTTTTATTGACCTGATAGACAAATCAATGACACCGCTGTATTTCTTGAGACTAGGCTGTTCTAGAAACATGTCTTTTTTATTTAGATTAATCAATTTCAAATTTTGTCCTTATAGTGACCTGACCTTGACCTGAGGGACATTATATGGGGTCAGATTGTGAAAATGGCAGCTATTACCGAATTATACGTGCAAAATAACCCATAAAACATGTGTAGCATGGATTTCGTAGACCTGTGACCTATTGTGACCTGACCTTGACCTTTGCTTACAATTTCACTTTTGCTTATGCGGGAGATGCATTATACCCTTGAGAGCACTTTGTGCGATAATAGTCGCTAGTCTAGTCGCTAAGGCTTTGGATGGAAAGTATGGCCCAAAAACCCAAATACCTCAATTTTTTACAGTTGACCTACCGTGACCTGACATGTGACCTTATTTTAACAATTTCGGGTATGCGTTAGATTCGTCTCATTGATAGATTTCGATCGCCGCCTTGCGCGTCTCGCTGCTATTATTGGTTCGGAAGATACGAGGGGGGGGGGGGGTAAAATGTACCCCCCGTGCAGCGCCGCGCGTTTGGCTGGAGACCCACTACCCCAGCGCCATGAGGGTTAAGTTTGGCGGCCAGTATCATACATTAAAAACAAACAGTTTTCCTTTCTCCACCTGAATGCACAGTCGCTAAAAAAGAATCATGATGACATCGTAACTTTAATCCATAAGAAAAAAACTTGAAATGGACTTCATCATGATTTCTGAAACATGGCTTGAACCTGAACTGACAAATGGGTACAGCATACCTGGATATGAACAAGTACACACAGTACCGAAAGAAAAAGTAAGAGGCAAGGGATCAGCAATATACATAAAAAAGAAATATTCCCATTTTGTAAAACTATGGATCAATTTAGTGCTAGATACGAAGAGTTCCAATCCATCTTTATCCAAGTAACTCTTCCCGGTCATCCTTCATTTATTGCTGCTACCACATATAGATCACCATCACATTCACTTGAGAAGTTTTTGTCTTATCTTGAGGAGACTTTGCAAAGCATTAATCAGTTAAACAAACCTTGCTTTTGTGCTGGTCACTGGAATATCAACCTGTTCCTTTACAATGATAAAAATGATGTTAAAATGTTCCTCGATTGTCTCAACTCCTTTTGATTTTTTCCCACCATAACTATCCCCACTAGAATCGCAAATACTGCTCCATACAGTAGAACGCTTATCGATAATATATTTTGTAATACACTGGATACAGTACAAGTTAACGGTATAGTGTATGCCGACATTGCAGACCACCAAGCGGTATTCTGCACTAGTAATCTTGTCTCCACTTGTGGAATACGTTCCAACCCAATCCATCCTCATCCTAGATTTGACTATGGGCGTATTGAAGAACGTACAGCTAATATATCTGAGAAACTTAGGGGATACTTGAATATCGATGATCCCGAACTAGCTACTGAACGTCTTGTGAGTACCATTAAAGGAAATAGTTCACCTTCAACATGGGTTTTGAACTGAAATAGCAGTTTTGTAGCCCGTGTTGAGAAATCCTTATCTGCAACTTTTCTTGGCTGAAAAGACTCTCCAGCCGAAGATATTTGACTTTTTGGCGAAGGAATACGGCGCATATATGATGTACCGTACCGTCTGAAAGTGCCAGCACTGCCATGGAGCATGCGCAGACCAATAACGTACACCATAAAATCAATAATGTACAACCTTCTGTCCTGAATTGGCGCGATGTAGGACCATTTTTAAAAATAAAAAAAGAAACTGTATTAAAAATTATAATAACATCGTGTTCTGAACAAATTCCGAAGGTGAACTATTTCCTTTAAATGGTACGACGAGACCGTCAGGCTATCTAATACCAGACCATCCAGAAAATATACGCCTATTCAACCGTGGATAACAATGGATATCCTTCGATCTTTAAGAAAAAAGAGTAAACTTCTGAAACAATTTAATATCAATCGTACCCCTGAAAATCAACTAATATTCAGAAGGTATCGTAACACGCTGAGGTTGACTATACGGCATGCTAAAATAAATTATTTCCAAAACCAATTCTGGAAACATGCTAGTAACCCAAAGCTTTTGTGGGCCAATCTACTTAAAGCTATCAGGAGAACTAAGAATACTGAGGGGCTTCCGAACCAATTCGAAGCCGATGGTGACCTCACAGATGACCGCCATCGCATTGCAGACTCCTTCAACACATACTACAGCAGAGTAGGCCCAAACCTCAACTCAGCCCTAGGACCAGCCAGTGCAGATCCTATGCGCCTTATGGAAGGTGTCGGGGTGACTGAGACGATGTCGTTTAGCTCTACCACGAGTTTTCATGTCACTAAAACTGTTAATAGCTTGAATGAAGTAGGTGCTGGACTTGATGGTATCAGCACCAAGCTCATCAAATGTCTACTGCCAGCTATTATAACAGAACTTACACATCTGATTAATTTATGCATTACAGAATCGACCTTTCCAAAACAATTTAAACTTGCCCTCATAATTTCTATATACAAAGCTGGTACACGTACGAAGTTTTCCAATTATAGACCTATATCAATTCTACCGGTTCTGTCAAAAGTTCTCGAATAAATAATGTATGACCAACTATTGACGTTTACCACTGAACATAACGTCCTGTATGACAACCAATTTGGATTTAGGTCAAATCATTCAATCTATACGCCATTATCACTAATTCATGACTTCATAACAGCCAATATGACAGATAAAAGAAAAACAGCGGGAATTTATCTTGATCTAGCCCGTGCGTTCGACACAGTGAACAATGATATTCTATTGATGAAACTCCAAATACGGCATTGTTGGAGACTCTCTTAATCTGTTAAGATCCTACCTCATGTCACGAACGCAGAAACTTAAGATATAATGGCATAATCTCAGATGCAGTTGACTCAACCTGCGGGGACCCACAAGGCTCCCTTTTGGGGTCTTGTCATTTAATGTTTCTGATGTTGATTGATGTTCCGTTTATATTGAATACACAACCGGTGGAATCCGGCAAACAACAACTTCGAAGTGCCTCCGTCCCCACCTACTTTCGGAAAGTAGTTACGCCTATGCCAGTATCTCAACCAAATTTGAAGATATTGGGGTAAGTCTGTATTGTTTCAGAATCTCTGGACAATCTTCTAACGATATGCAGTATTTATTTTTCAAGTTTTATTACACATCATACTTCTCTGGAGCAATTGATTGATGCATGTATGAAATGAATACATTCCACGATGTCAAAATTTCCGTAGACTGGCACACATTTCCAGTGGTTGCAGAGATTCAGGATACCTTAAAACATGAGCCTACATATGTAAAAAACATGTCCAAAAAACATCTAGATAGGCAAGATAGGGTGGAATCGAGTTATGGGCGTTTTACCTGGCCCATGTCGCGCTTTCCGGACGGTGCGTGACGGCCCGGGCGAACCGATGCGCGCGGCAATTGGCCCGGCGCGGCGGCGAGGGAGCATGGAAGCGCTTGCTCATTGCTGACAGGCTATTATAATCCTTGTTTGGATAGGTGTCGTCACATGACACCATGGTGCATGTGTTATAGTGTATGTTAAAGCCCCCGTTACCGTCTCGGGTTTTATAAACCGAGGGACAGAGTTTTGTTTCCAAGACACATTGAGATTCAGCTAAGGAGTGACGGCTGCGTAGCAGTGTTTTACAAAACGTGTCACCTTAGACCTAGACCTTTACTGAGTCCCTTTGGTATCGTCTTGAGCTCATGGCCAATATCATGACATCCATCAAAGCAGCGCTCTCACGTTAACAGACAATGTCAAACAAAGACGGACCAATGCGGGTGTGTCTTCTGAATGAGCAGTGTTGAGCGTGACGAATCGCACTGTACCGGATTACAGTGGCACGAAATGACGCCAATGAGTACAAGTATGTAGACTAACTCAACAGACGGCAAAGGTGGTAAACATTTTGTCAACCGGGTGCATTTTGCCTCCATAATGTAATACAGTAAGCAACATTTATAGTTGGATTTGTGTATGGACGGAGAGTCATTCACCTTCTAGAGCAGTCACGAGGTGTTTGAATGCTCTAGGTGTCATGTGTCACAAGCAGGTGCCATGTGGCGACCCACTATAACGATGCATGAGACCAGCAAGCACGTCCGTGCTCCCTCGCCGCCGCGCCGGGCCAATTGCCGCGCGCATCGGTTCGCCCGGGCCGCCACGTACCGTCCGCAAAGCGCGACCAGCCTTTTTCATAAAGGTCGATTAGTAACTTTTGTATGTGTAAGATTGTAGGTTTGTAATTGTAGTTATACAAATATGTTTCGTAAAGCAAGAACTACAATTTACGATCACACACAACAAATCTACAAACCTACACATACTAATTGTACAAATCCCGGCCCAAAATGCCTAATATGTTTCATAAATATCAGCTGAGTCCCCAAACAACGGACCAATTGTAGAATGTATCAGGGAAACTACACATGCAATCTACCATTCCCCTTCGGTGTGTAGAAAACTGAATCCTTGGAGCGGAGAACATCTTTACAGTATTACGGAGAACATCTTTAATATATTTTTTTTTTGCCTCACCATTGAATAGAAAACTCCTCCCGTGTCGTTTAACTCTCGAATTTTGCATCCACGTAATTAAATATATAATTATTTCCCAATTATCTGGAGTCGCCTGGATGCAGGTACCCACATTTTGTGGGTACCTGGGTAAACACGTGCCGACACGTGGGCAAACACGTGCCGAATATTACCTGGGACTTTTCATTAAGCGCGTTCGAATCACGACGGCGACACTTCTTCAAACTTATAGTTATAGATAGAGAGTGATCTTACCTCCTTTCTCTCCCGGATCTATTGGAAGAGTTTCACCTTCTTTTGCCTCAGTAGTCAGCGCGAGCCTTGCAGTCATGGTTTGACACAAGGTACTTTAATCACAAGGCACTAGGTACACTTCACAAGGTACTAGGTTTGACACTGCGAATAATCACCCTTTCCAAATCTTCCAGTCGCGGTGTTTATTTACAGTTTCTGCTTGAGCCGGAACAAAATGTTCTTGTCATTTTCTTTGCAGTAACGCCTTTTTCATATAACTTATATTATTTCAGTATACAATATTTTGTCTTCAAATTAATCACAATGTTATAATATTAGAACAGGTGAATTCGGGATATTTTATATATTTATTTATGTGCCTTTGACGCACCTCAAGAACCTTGTTTATTTACTTTGTCAGCTGACGCAAACAAAAGCTACAATCGCGGCCGAATTTACAACCCCCGCTGATGCGGCGTGTGTAGTTTTTTTATGAAACGTGCTGGATTTGTAGGTTGTAAAGTTCAAATTACAAACTACAACTACAACAGGTTTGTACAATTTCTTTATGAAAAAGGCTACTGGGCTAGGAAAAACGCCATAACTCGATTCCACCCTATCTTGCATGTTTTTTTAAAACATGTTTTTTTTTTACATATGTAGGCTCATTTTTGAAGGTATCCTGAATCTCTGCAACCAATGCAAATTGTTGACGGTCTACGGAAATTTTGACATCGTGAAATTTATTCATTTCATACATGCATCAATACATTTCTCCAGAAAAGTATGATGTGCAATAAATGTTGAAAAATAAATACTGCATATCATTAGAAGATTGTTCGGAGATTCTGAAACAATTCAGACTTATCCCAATATCTTCAAATTTGGTTGAGATACTGGCCGCCAAACTTAAAGGAAATAGTTCACCTTGGAAAATTTTACCCAACACGATTGTATTATATTTAATACAATTTCTTTTTATATTGTCAAAAATGGCCTTATATCGAGCCGATTCAGGACAGAAGGCTGTAAATTTGTATTGTTTATCAAAACTATATGCATACTCTCTCAGTCAGAGTCCTGACGTCACGCAAATGTAAACAATGGTTCAGCCAATCAGATTCGAAAGTAGTCGCGTAAAGATAGACTCGCATTGGAGATGTGCCAACCGGCGGCCGGCGATCGCTTGTTAGCACCAGCTGCAAGCTGATTGGCTGATGGTATAGCCTCTGCCCGGTCTAGAACCAGTACAACATTCTTTCGCCAGCACCGCATTCCTTCGCCAAAAACTCAAATATATTCGGCTGGAGAGTCTTTTCAGTCAAGACAACTTGCAGATAGGGGTTTCCCAACACGGGCTACAAAACTGCTATCTCAGTTTAAAACTAATGTTGAAGGTGAACTATTTCCGTTTTCCGATCGCCCAGATACCAAAGAATGTCGCAACCACAACGTCATACTTTGGGCCAGGAGTTTTTGGACCGCTCAAAACCAGCAGCATACATGTCTTCTTATGCTTCGAAGCCTTCTTAAATAAGATGTGTTGGTTTCAAGAGAATGCTTGACAACTCACAATTTGCCATTCTGGCCACACCTGGGACGGAGTTATGACATGGTGCAGCGCTGCCTCACGCGAGCTGGGCCGCCGCCGAGTGCCGCGCTCGTCAGTCGTCTTCACAGAGACCGCGACCACACCGTCCGACGGTCCGACGGGCCGCCGCCGAGTGCCGAGCTCGTCAGTCGTCTTCACAGAGACCGCGACCACACCGTCCGACGGGACGACGGGCCGCCGCCGAGTGCCGAGCTCGTCAGTCGTCTTCACAGAGACCGCGACCACACGGTCCGACGGGCCCCCGCCGAGTGCCGAGCTCGTCAGTCGTCTTCACAGAGACTGCGACCACACCGTCCGACGGGCCGATGGGCCGCCGCCGAGTGCCGAGCTCGTCAGTCGTCTTCACAGAGACCGCGACCACACTGTCCGAGCCTCACGGCACAGTTCAGCACAGCACAATATCAAGTGCACGTTCGACACTAGCTAAACAGTTTATAACAAAACGACCAATAGTTAGGGACCATTTTTTCTCCGGACCGGCCTAAAGCCATATTCCGGGGGGGGGGGGGGGATTTCTGGCAATTTGACCAGGCTATATTACGTTAACCGGATTATGAAAACCCGGAGCAATGCAAGGGAATAGTGTCAGTGACCAATCTCTCGCCAGGGGGACATTTCAGCTTCTGTTCGCGACCCTGCCAGCCATATGGGCGGTCGGCACTCCCCACTCGGCCGACGTCCTGCTGCGTACCACTGAAGGGCACCACATCCTGGTCCGGCATCCTGGGCCACTCGGCCCGGTCCGCCCCACGCCGAGTGAGCCGCGCCACCGCACTGCAGTGGCCGCTCCACTCTAATGGTGCGCACACAAACCACAACACCATAACCTGGGCCCTGTGCTCCATCTAGCATGGAATTAAAACACGATTAGTCCCACCCTGGGATCAACGTCGCGCAGGGGCGGATCCAGCAAATCTGCAGGGGGGGGGGGGGGGGGGGGGGTGGGGGGGGGGGGGCATCAATTGCAGTGGTGCCCCATACCTATACCCAAATTTCAAAACTCAACGGATTTGGTCCACTATGCTTTGAGGGTACCCCTATTTCAGCATTTGTTTATATAAAATTGACAAAACGTTGGCTATAGGTATTTGCAATGTCAGTCGTACCCTTTCTATCATTTAAAGTGCCGCGAATGGTGCTACAATATATAACTTGTAGTCAAGGGCGGCCCCAGACGGCTGATGAAGAGGGAGTGGGGAGAGGGGCAACTTGACCAAGAGGGTAGTCGAGGTTCGTGACCAGGGGCGGGGGGGGGGGGGGGGGGTAGCCGTTTTTTTACGAGCAGTAAATCTTATGCATGTGATAGCAGTGTATGATATTGCTTTGTGTCTCATGCGGACCTCACAAATGTTATTGAACTAAACAAATAGGCAGGCCTTTGCGAAGGGAGGGGCTTGAAGAAAATTTGTCACAAAAGCTGCCCTTAAACATAACTACCAATGGTATTTACGCAAAATCAACACCCACACCACTATTATTACCTCTATTAAATTTGAGGTTTTGAGCGGGCTGGAAAACTATTTTTTAACCAGGACGCAGGGTCAAACCGATGAAATATGTCTGGAGCAAAAGGTGGGGTCAAAAGTCATGTTATCCCCCCCCCATTTAAGGCCAAAGGTGGGGCCCTTTCCAGCCGCCAGTGTGTACAGCCTATATGGGACCCTTTTGTACTGGAAAAGAACAGTGATTTATTTGAGATTGTTTTGCTTTATTTTTTAGTCTGGATAACCAGGCCCTCAAAAATGCGATAGGTTCTATATGCATCAGATCAGCCCAAGGGCAACAAAGCAGCCACTCAATGAGATTCTCCACCGCAAAAATACAAGAAATTTCGCCGCAGTGGCACACAAATTTGATATTTTTAGACTTTTTATGAGAAAATTATAATAGCTTGGTTGCAGTTGCTTACTAGTTTCAAATACGTTTCATGGATTTCCAGCCATGAACTACATTATACAAAACGGCGGGCACTATGGGTTCGTTCGCGACAAAAAAAAGATAGTCATCGTGACATCGATGATTTATCAGACGCACGCATGTGGGTCAAGGGCGGATCCAGCCGGCCGTTTTGGGGCCAAACCGTTTTTAGCGGACCTTACCTACCCCCCCCCCCCCCAATTGAGAATTTTCCTCCAGATTTGGGCAACCATTTTAATAGTACATATGATAATAACTGTATACATATGTACCGAACTGTAACAAACAACTGGTAACAGTGCAAATGGTTTGAAAGCCGCAAGAGGCAGAACGGCTTTTCCGCGCATAAATGGCAACCACACGATTTTTTTAATAGCTTTTCGACCTTTTGGAATATCGAAAAAGGAAAGCTGTCAGCATGCAGTTTTTATTGTTCCGACCTTGCCTTACACTGATCAAAACTATATCAATTGACAACTGTACCCAGGGGCGTCGCCGATCATTTTTGAGTGTGGGGACAGCTGAAATGACAAAAAATGTCCCCCATTTTTAATGCGTGTCTTTAAGCCTTTGCAGCATTTCAATGTGAATTTTCATGTCATAGTGGGTACTTGTCATTTAGCGCCGCGAAGCGTCGCGAAATTTTTGCGGGTTTGCCTGATAAAACCCAGGAACATAGGCGATGGGCCTTGTAGAGAATAAGATGCTAAACATGCTATTCATTCAATTCACTGTTACAACGAACCGAAGGCGATGGCGATGGCTTCGTTATGACGATAGCCGCCGATGTGATGCCGCGAAGCGGCGTGACAATTTTAATTTTAGGTCTTGGAAAACGAAATCGTAATATTGGAACCAGACCGTGAGTGGAGCCAAGGTGATCCCCATTCCTGGTTGCACATCTCGGTATGATTACAAATATTGAAATTAAGGTAGTTTTTCATATACATATTCTTCGGATAGTAAATCACGATGACCGGTGGCAGTCAGCGCTCAATAGTACATATGATAATAATAACTATACATATGTACCGAACAATAACAACAACTGGTAACAGTGCAAATGGTTTGAAAGCAGTAAGAGGCAGAACGACTTTTCCGCGCATAAATGGTCCCTGTGGATCTGGAGGAGGCTGGGGCGAGATGGCTTGGGGCGAGATGGCTTGGGGAGATGGTCCTGGCCTGGTCCCACTATTAGCTCTTCGGTCCAGTAAGTTGGGCAACGCTGGAGCAGCTTGCTGGTGCCGATGTCCGCGTCTTTGCGTTCGCGTGGCCTTATTTTCGGAACTCGGCAGACTAGCTAAACATGAAGCCCGCTTAAAAGTTAATATTTTATTAAGGGAGTGGGCCCTGGAGCTAGCAATTAGGTACCCTCAAGGAGAGACTCTGCAAGACACTTGATTAATTCATTTTCCCATTTTCCAAATTTGTATAAGCAATTGCGTATTTTGTGTTATGCCGCGAAATTTTAAATTTTTTAACTGTGGATAGCTGGATTTTGACTCCTGCAAAGGCAATTTTTACAACTGTACGTCCGACTGTTTGGGGGGTAAATCATAGTTTCAGGACCTTTGGGGGGGGGGGGGCCTTTGCCCCCCATCCTGGATACGCCCCTGATGTGGGTAATGAGTCGCGAAGCGGCGCGTTATTTGTCTGCTATTTAATATTGCACCATTTCGCATACAATGGGTGGGATTTCAGCAATTTGATGGGGGCACCAGGGCATTCGTGGCCCGGTCCCCCCCCTATTCCACCGCCTATGGAGGCGGATCCCGACTCCCGAGGGGCCCTCAGGGCCCCTGGAGTCCGATACGTTGGTGCCTCTGGTATACAGGCGCGTTGGTGCCCCTTTATAGCCCAAGGGACGGGAGGGGAGGAATGAAAGACATTTTTTTGGGCATAATTTAGCAATTCTAATTTAGCATATTTCGCAACAACAACAAGTTTTCCAGCGACCAATGGTTGTGCTTTCATGGCGGCACCAGGCCATTGTTTCCCCTCCTGGAATCAAGGAGGCATGGTGCCCCAGTGACTCCCCTCGCCACACAGTGCCGCCTACCGGCGCGGTGGTGCCCCTGGTACACCGGCACGATGGTGCCCCTGGTACACCGGCACGATGGTGCCCCTGGTACACCGGCACGGTGGTGTCCCTGGTACACCGGCACGGTGGTGCCCCTGGTACACCGGCGCGGTGGTGCCCCTGGTACACCGGCACGGTGGTGTCCCTGGTACACCGGCGCGGTGGTGCCCCTGGTACACCGGCACGGTGGTGTCCCTGGTACACCGGCACGGTGGTGTCCCTGGTACACCGGCACGGTGGTGTCCCTGGTACACCGGCTCGGTAGTGCCCCTGGTACACCGGCACGGTAGTGGCCCTGGTACACCGGCGCCGTCGTGGCCCTGGTACACCGGCGTGGTGGTGCCCCTGGTACACCGGCACGGTGGTGTCCCTGGTACACCGGCACGGTGGTGTCCCTGGTACACCGGCACGGTGGTGTCCCTGGTACACCGGCGCGGTGGTGCCCCTGGTACACCGGCGCGGTGGTGCCCCTGGCACACCGGCACGGTAGTGGCCCTGGTACACCGGCGCCGTCGTGGCCCTGGTACACCGGCGTGGTGGTGCCCCTGGTACACCGGCACGGTGGTGCCCATGGAACACCGGCACGGTGGTGCCCCTGGTACACCGGCGCGGTGGTGCCCCTGGTACACCGGCGCGGTGGTGCCCCTGGTACACCGGCACGGTGGTGCCCCTGGTACACCGGCGCGGTGGTGCCCCTGGTACACCGGCACGGTGGTGTCCCTGGTACACCGGCACGGTGGTGTCCCTGGTACACCGGCGCGGTGGTGTCCCTGGTACACCGGCACGGTGGTGTCCCTGGTACACCGGCACGGTAGTGGCCCTGGTACACCGGCGCCGTCATGGCCCTGGTACACCGGCACGGTGGTGTCCCTGGTACACCGGCGCCGTCGTGACCCTGGTACACCGGCGTGGTGGTGCCCCTGGTACACCGGCACGGTGGTGCCCCTGGTACACCGGCGCGGTGGTGCCCCTGGTACACCGGCGCGGTGGTGGCCCTGGTACACCGGCGCCGTCGTGGCCCTGGTACACCGGCGTGGTGGTGCCCCTGGTACACCGGCACGGTGGTGCCCCTGGAACACCGGCACGGTGGTGCCCCTGGTACACCGGCGCGGTGGTGCCCCTGGTACACCGGCGCGGTGGTGCCCCTGGTACACCGGCACGGTGGTGCCCCTGGTACACCGGCACGGTGGTGCCCCTGGTACACCGGCGCGGTGGTACCCCTGGTACACCGGCACGGTGGTGTCCCTGGTACACCGGCACGGTGGTGTCCCTGGTACACCGGCACGGTGGTGTCCCTGGTACACCGGCGCAGTGGTGCCCCTGGTACACCGGCACGGTAGTGGCCCTGGTACACCGGCGCCGTCGTGGCCCTGGTACACCGGCGTGGTGGTGCCCCTAGTACACCGGCGCGGTGGTGCCCCTGGTACACCGGCGCGGTGGTGCCCCTGGTACACCGGCACGGTGGTGCCCCTGGTACACCGGCGCGGTGGTGCCCCTGGTACACCGGCACGGTGGTGCCCCTGGTACACCGGCACAGTGGTGGCCCTGGTACACCGGCGTGGCGGTGCCCCTGGTACACCGGCACGGTGGTGCCCCTGGTACACCGGCGCGGTGGTGCCCATGGTACACCGGCGCGGTGGTGCCCCTGGTACACCGGCACGGTGGTGCCCATGGTACACCGGCGCGGTGGTCCCCCTGGTACACCGGCGCGGTGGTGCCCCTGGTACACCGGCGCGGTAGTGGCCCTGGTACACCGGCGCGGTGGTGCCCCTGGTACACCGGCGCGGTGGTGCCCCTGGTACACCGGCGTGGTGGTGCCCCTGGTACACCGGCACGGTGGTGGCCCTGGTACACCGGCGCGGTGGTGCCCCTGGTACACCTGCCTGGTGGTGCCCCTGGTACACCGGTGCGGTGGTGCCCCTGGTACACCGGCGCGGTGGTGCCCCTGGTACACCGGCACGGTGGTGCACCTGATACACCGGCACGGTGGTGTCCCTGGTACACCGGCGCCGTCGTGGCCCTGGTACACCGGCGTGGTGGTGCCCCTGGTACACCGGCACGGTGGTGCCCCTGGTACACCGGCACGGTGGTGCCCCTGGTACACCGGCGCGGTGGTGCCCCTGGTACACCGGCGCGGTGGTGCCCCTGATACACCGGCACGGTGGTGCCCCTGGTACACCGGCGCGGTGGTGCCCCTGGTACACCGGCACGGTGGTGCCCCTGGTACACCGGCGCGGTGGTGCCCCTGGTACACCGGAACGGTGGTGCCCCTGGTACACCGGCACGGTGGTGCCCATGGTACACCGGCGCGGTGGTGCCCCTGGTACACCGGCGCGGTGGTGCCCCTGATACACCGGCGCGGTGGTGCCCCTGGTACACCGGCGCGGTGGTGCCCCTGAAACACCGGCGCGGTGGTGCCCCTGGTACACCGGCGCAGGTACACCGGCGCGGTGGTGCCCCTGGTACACCGGCGCGGTAGTGGCCCTGGTACACCGGCGCGGTGGTGCCCCTGGTACACCGGCGTGGTGGTGCCCCTGATACACTGGCACGGTGGTGGCCCTGGTACACCGGCACGGTGGTGCCCCTGGTACACCGGCGCGGTGGTGCCCCTGGTACACCGGCACGGTGGTGCCCCTGGTACACCGGCGCGGTGGTTCCCCTGGTACACCGGCGTGGTGGTGCCCCTGGTACACCGGCACGGTGGTGCCCCTGGTACACCGGCACGGTGGTGGCCCTGGTACACCGGCGCGGTGGTGCCCCTGGTACACTGGCGTGGTGGTGCCGCTGGTACGCCGTCGCGGTGGTGCCCCTGGTACACTGGCGTGGTGGTGCCCCTGGTACGCCGTCGCGGTGGTGCCCCTGGTACACCGGCGCGGTGGTGCCCCTGGTACGCCGTCGCGGTGGTGCCCCTGGTACACCGGCACGGTGGTGCCCCTGGTACACCGGCGCGGTGGTGCCCCTGGTACACCGGCACGGTGGTGCCCCTGGTACACCGGCACGGTGGTGCCCCTGGTACACCGGCGCGGTGGTGCCCCTGGTACACTGGCGTGGTGGTGCCCCTGGTACGCCGTCGCGGTGGTGCCCCTGGTACACTCGCGTGGTGGTGCCGCTGGTACGCCGTTGCGGTGGTGCCCCTGGTACACTGGCGTGGTGGTGCCCCTGGTACGCCGTCGCGGTGGTGCCCCTGGTACACCGGCGCGGTGGTGCCCCTGGTACACCGGCGCGGTGGTGCCCCTGGTACACCGGCACGGTGGTGCCCCTGGTACACCGGCGCGGTGGTGCCCCTGGTACACCGGCGCGGTGGTGCCCCTGAAACACCGGCGCGGTGGTGCCCCTGGTACACCGGCGCCGTCGTGGCCCTGGTACGCCGGCGCGGTCGTGGCCCTGGTACGCCGGCGTGGTGGTGCCCCTGGTACGCCGGCGTAGTGGTGCCCCTGGTACACCGACGTGGTGGTGCCGCTGGTACACCGGCGCGGTGGTGCCGCTGGTACATCGACGCGGTGGTGCCCCTGGTACACCGGCGTGGTGGTGCCCCTGGTACACCGGCGTGGTGGTGCCCCTGGTACACCGACTTGGTGGTGCCCCTGGTACACCGGCGTGGTGGTGCCCCTGGTACACCGACGTGGTGGTGCCCCAGGTACACCGGCGTGGTGGTGCCGCTGGACATCAACTATATACCAAGGGTGACATTTTGTTTACTATCTATTTTTTACCTATCGCCATCACGAAAATAAACGTTATTATTAAAACAAAAAAGTCATTGCGCTGGTGCCCCCGATAGGCCGGTGGTGCCCCTGATATGTCGGTGGTGCCCCTGGGCCCTAAGGTGGGGGGGGGGGGGGGTCATGACCCCCGTGACCCCCTGGATCCGCCACTGACGTCGCGGCCCGCACTACGCAGCACCAGTGCCCCGGCTCGGCACTCTCGGCCGGCTGGTGGCGGCTGGTGACGGGTCGCGGCGCGACGCGGTGGGGGAATGGCAGGCTTGTGCTGCTGTCTGGTGGCCGGCGGCGGCGGCGGCAGGCGCGGCAGGCTCAGTGGTGGTGCGAGCGGCGCAGAGGGTGGACCGACTGACGCCGCGAGCCGCTGCAGTGTTGGTCAGCGAGACCGGCCAGCCGGCAGTCAGTGCGGGGTCGCGGTATGCCTGTCCAGTGACGCCAGCTCAGTGTCCAGTGACGCCAGCTCAGTGTCCAGTGACGCCAGCGCAGTATCCAGTGACGCCAGCGCAGTATCCAGTGACGCCAGCTCAGTGTCCAGTGACGCAAGCTCAGTGTCCAGTGACGCCAGCTCAGTATCCAGTGACGCCAGCTCAGTGTCCAGTGACGCCAGCTCAGTGTCCAGTGACGCCAGCGCAGTATCCAGTGACGCCAGCTCAGTGTCCAGTGACGCCAGCTCAGTATCCAGTGACGCCAGCTCAGTGTCCAGTGACGCCATCTCAGTATCCAGTGACGCCAGCTCAGTGTCCAGTGACGCCAGCTCAGTGTCCAGTGACGCCAGCGCAGTATCCAGTGACGCCAGCTCAGTGTCCAGTGACGCCAGCTCAGTATCCAGTGACGCCAGCTCAGTGTCCAGTGACGCCAGCTCAGTGTCCAGTGACGCCATCGCAGTATCCAGTGACGCCAGCTTAGTGTCCAGTGACGCCAGCGCAGTGTCCAGTGACGCCAGCTCAGTGTCCAGTGACGCCAGCGCAGTGTCCAGTGACGCCAGCTCAGTGTCCAGTGACGCCAGCTCAGTGTGAGGAGACCCGCACCAGACGCTCCAGCCAACAGTGCCGGATCGGACAGTGCCGGACCGCCAGGCCCCAGTCACTACAGGTGAGCGCCCCGTGCCGCCGCGTCGGTCCGGCCCGCCGCAGTCAGTCAGTCGCTGCTGGCCGTGGTCGCCTCGACAGCCCGGCGGCGGCGGCGGTGGCAGCCCGTGAGAGCGAGCGCTGTCGACACGGTCTGCCGCCGCCGACACAGCCGCTGATTGCGCCGCCGCCGCCGCCGCCGCCGCCGGCTCGCTGCGAACATGCGCAAAACACGCGCCGGCGGCGCCACGGCACGGTCAAACCGCGCCGGCGATTTTGCGGGAAAAAATACGCCCCTTTAAAAAACTTTAAAAACTTCCAAGCCCTTTATCAGACGTTTTGAATCACAAACCAGCAATTTAATATACATATTGCGCCAGAGCGAGTGGGACGCTGCTCCGCATTTTCACCTTCATCCGATCAAACCAAAAGTCAAACATTTCATATCTAGTCACCAGAATTGTAGAGAGAAGGAAATAGTATTAGCACGCCTCCGCCTCGGTCATACAAAAATTACGCACTATTATATTCTCGACAATCTTCCGCCTCCAAATTGCCAGCACTGCCCAGGTTATCCACGTTATACAATTCATCATTTTCTTATTACTTGCCCTGTGCACAATGCCAAACGTCAGAAAATAATTGATTACACGCGACACAATCGAATCACATTAAATCTTCAAACGCTGTTAGGTGATGTCCTGAATTGATTGGCCTCCTCTTTGATTTTCTTTACCAAACACGATTAGTTAATCAAATATAACAGGATTTTTTTTTGTCTAGCGCAATTTTGGCTCTCTGCGCAGGTTTTTCCCCTTTGCGTTAGACGCTGTTTTTAATTTTTTATTTAGGACTTTTCTCCCAGCTAAATACATCCCACAACCGGGTCTCGCCGGGGTGCCGGCGCCAGGGAGACTGGGAACAGTCTCCTGTTGCTGCAATGATGACACCCCGGCTCCATCAACACTAACACCGTTTCACAAGTGTATGTTCAAGTGTTGTATGTGTGTCTGTGTGTGTATGAAATACAATATGTATGTATGTCTTGTGTTTCATTTAATTTTGACTTTGAACGAAATACATAACGTAAGATAGACATTATATTTACTTTGAACAATTCACTTAACGTAAAATAGATACCCTATTCCCTAGCTTACTCCGGGTTCACATAAACCGGTTAACGTAATTCTTTTCCTGGCAAATTGCCAATAGTAATTCCCCCCCCCCCGGAATATGGCTTTAGGCCGCTCCGGGGGAAAACCATAAACAAATCGCCACGGCACGGTTCGTCGCCCCACTAACACCGCAGCGCCGGGACGCCGCTCCTGGCGTGGCGCGGCCCGCACACCGGGGCGGTCCAAATGAAACGCAGCGAACGAAACGCTGGAGAAACTGCCCCCTGTCTGAAGCACGAGTTCGAAAGTCGGAAGAAAATACAGCATGCTCGCACAACATCAGGAATACACCCACAGTCCACACATATTTGGCTGCTGACTTTGGCAAGTCAGAAGAAGAAAACGAAAACAAACACGTTTGGGTTGGCAGAGCTGCGAGAAGCTCCGTCCGCAGCTATGACTGAGCTCCGTTCGCAGCTGTGACTGAGCGCCGCTCGCCAGCTGTGACTGAGCGCCGCTCGCCAGCTGTGACTGAGCTCCGTTCGCAGCTGTGACTGAGCTCCGTTCGCAGCTGTGACTGAGCTCCGTTCGCAGCTGTGACTGAGCTCCGTTCGCAGCTGTGACTGAGCTCCGCTCGCCAGCTGTGACTGAGCTCCCTTCGCAGCTGTGACTGAGCTCCGTTCGCAGCTGTGACTGAGCTCTGTTCGCAGCTGTGACTGAGCTCCGTTCGCAGCTGTGACTGAGCTCCGTTCGCAGCTGTGACTGAGCGCCGCTCGCCAGCTGCGTCAGTCGGCTGGACCGATAGCCGGACGCCGTGACTGTCAGTTCTTCAGACCCGGTACCACGGCCCGGAGAGAGCCCGGAGAGAGCCCGGCGAGAGCCCGGCGCGTTGCGGCGGGGCGCTGACAGCGTCAGCCGCGTCACACACGGGCTGGTGCCGTGTCAGCGTCACACACGGGCTGGTGCCGTGTCAGCGTCACACACGGGCTGGTGCCGTGTCAGCGCCGTCACGCGAGGGCACGGACCGTGTACCCCGTGTCGCAGCCGGCCCGGCAGGGTGTCCAGGACGGGGCACGGACCGTTAGGGTGGACCGAAATGTAACAAATATCTCCGATACAACGGGAACTGTGTTTTTCCCATTGCTCCTTGCGAGAGCTTTCCAAAACGGTGCGGCAATCGATATTTTAATAATATTTCCTTCGCCGAAAATGGATTGAAGTTCGGCTGATTTTAGCCAAATCAGGGATTTTTTTTTAAAAATCATTTTGGCTACTTATTTACGGGTTGCAATTTCCAGTGCAATTCGCTGAATTTGTTGCTTTCTGCTTAGAAAAGCATAGATAACCACATTGGGAAGTGTATTGACATCCAACCCTACGGACAGACTAAGATGGTGCCATATATCATAGGACCTATATACCACAAGAACCGGGCTGTCCTGTGTCCTAGCCTGTGCACTGTGCCCTGCTCTGTATCCTGCCCTTCCCTGCCCTATGCCGTACCCTGCTTTGCTCTGTGCCCTGCCCTGTGCCCTGTCCTGTGCCCTGTCCTGTGCTCTGTCCTGTGCCCTGCTCCATGTCATGTGCCCTGCCCTATGCCCTGCACTGTGCCCTGACCTGTGCCCTGCCCTGTGCCCTGCCCTGTGCCCTGCCCTGTGCCCTGCCCTCTGCCCTGCCCTGTGCCCTGCCATGTGCCCTGCCCTGTGCCCTGCCCTGTGCCCTGCCCTGCCATGTGCCCTGCCCTGTGCCCTGCCCTGTGTCCTGGCCTGTGCCCTGCCCCATGTCATGTGCCCTGCCCTATACCCTGCACCGTGCCCTGACCTGTGCCCTGCCCTGTGCCCTGCCCTGTGCTGTGCCCTGCACGATGAAAAGGTCAGCATTTGCCGGATTGGACGGAGTCAGTGTGGAAATGTTCAGACGATTCTTCTATGGCATAGGCCATGTTTTGTTGGACATTGTTAACTGCTCGCTGGAAACCGGATTGGTGCCAATCACGTGGAAGCATGCTTTGGTGACTGCTATCCCCAAAGGTGCAGACAGTTCGCAGCCGTGTGACACCAGACCGATTTCCATGCTTCCTGGTGTTATGAAAATAGTCGAGCGCGTGGTGCAGTGTCAGGTCGCCGAATACTTTGGCGAGCACCAGTTGTTCGCGGACGCGCAGCACGGCTACCGGCGCAGCCGATCCACCGAGACGGCGTTGGCAGTGATTACCGACAGTGTATATGGGGCGATGGACAGCGGAGAAGTATCGATTCTTGTACTCCTCGATCTTTCGAAATGTTTTGATGTTATAAATCACGAAAAGATGCTAGGAAAGCTATGCTTGTACAATGTCGACACCACTTGGTTCCGACATTACCTTCAGGGCCACTCACAACAAGTAAAAGTACGTAACACCGACGGATCTGTCATTTTTTCGAAGTCTCTGCCAATCTCATCCGGAGTTTTTCAAGGTGGATCGCTCAGCTGTTTATTGTTTTCCATATTCGCGAACGATATGTGTCTGCATGTGCCGGATGTAACGATCGTGCAGTTTGCCGATGATACCCAGCTGTTGGTGTCCGGCAAAAAAGCTGACCTGGCCAGCCTGATCTCGAGAATGGAGAGAGCTCTATCAAAGCTGTTAGCATGGTTTTGTTCCAACGATATGAAAGTGAACGCATCAAAAACCCAGATGATTGTGCTCGGTACGCGCCAGATGCTTAAGGGACTGCCATCCGTTAGCATCAGATTTGCCGGTGCCACTATCCATGAGTCCGCAACTGTTAGAAACCTGGGCCTCATCATGGATAAGAACTTGTCGTACCATGACCATGTCAACCATGTTGTGTCGAAGTGCACAGGGGCGCTGCTGGCGCTTAACCACGCGAAGCATGTGCTACCGCCCTTCACACTGAAACCGATCGTGACCTCGCTTGTCGTGTCTACGCTACGATACTGCATAACTATTTATGGTACATGTGGTACCACTGAACTACGCCGGGTGCAGAAAGTGCTCAATTTCTGTGCGCGTGTAATAAGCGGCCGTCGAAAGCAAAGCCATGTGACCGATGTCCTTAGAGACTTGAAGTGGCTGAGCGCGGCAAACCTAGTCCTGTACCATAGAATATGTAACGTGCGAACTATTAGACAGACAGGCCAACCATCCAGTATAGCATGTATACTAGAGAACGCGACAGATCATGGCCACGACACCCGGAATGCCCAACGACTGCGGCTACCCCGAATACGCACCGAGGCGGGAAGAAGGCAGCTGGTGTACAGCGGTGTTGACGCCTATAACGAGTTTTGCACAACCTATGATGGACAGTCGTCCTTCAAAGGAGCACTCAGGCTGCATTTACTGCAGAACCAGACATGAACACGGTCGTTTAGACGATTCATTGTGACGACGAATGCGTGACGTGTTGATTGTGATGTGTGCTAGCTTTTAACCTTTTGTATCTTTTGACATTGCGTTAATGAAAAGCCGCAAATGAGCGGATTTAACGTGAATAAATGAACTGAACTGAACTGAACTGCCCTGTGCCCTTCCCTGTGCCCTGCCCTGTGCCCTTCCCTGTGCCTGCCTTGTGCCCTGCCCTATGCCCTACCCTGTGCCCTGCCATGTGCTGTGCCCTGCCCTGTGCCCTGCCCTGTGCCCTGCCCTGTGCCCTACCATGTGACCTGCCCTGTGCCCTGTCCTGTGACCTGCTATGTATGCCGTCCCCTGTCCTGTGCCCTGTCCTGTGCCCTGCCCTGTGCGCTGACCTGTGCTCTGCCCTGTGCGCTGACCTATGCGCTGACCTGTGCGCTGACCTGTGTCCTGCCCTTTGTACTGTGTCATGTGCGGTGTGCCCTGTCCTGCCCGGTGCCCTGCCAGGCCTGACGAGGACCCTTGGAGGCCTGGCAAGCGTCCTCTCAGACCTGGCAAGGATCTTCCCAGACTGGCCTAGGACAACACCACGCCTTAGATACCCTCTCATACCTGACAAGGGCTCTCTTAGACCGGATGAGGGCACGTGCAGACTGACCGAGGATCCTCTCAGACTGGCATATGCTACGAAACCCTCTCAGGCAGGCAAATGTCCTCTCAGATCAGTCGAGCGCATTATCAGGCCGACAGAGATCAGATCGTCCAAGGTGAAGGGTCCCCATACCTATGCCTGATAAAAGGCATCCTCAAGCCTGAAGGACCCTCTCAGGTCGACCGACGATCCTTTCAGGTCTCAGATAGGCCGAGATTGGGCCCAGGGCCCTTATTGCCTTCTCAGGCCTGGTAAGGGCCATACCAGACCGGTAAGTGTTTTCAGTGCTTCAAATAGGCTGAACTTCTGTGAAATTCACACAGGGCCTTCTTAATTAAAAAGGCCTAGCGGCCTCACAGTCTAGCATGGACCCTCCCGACCAGCAGAAGGCTCCTCACGCTGTCAAGGTCTCTCAGCTGGTCCGCGGCTGATTTTTTTCCTAGAGGCCCTCACGGCTTGGTATAGCGTCCTCTGTCTCAGAGGGTTCACTTCTATTGACGGGTTCTACAGATGGTTAGGGATCCTGTTAAAAGGACTATCCCACCTTAACATTATATTTGAGTTGAGATAGCCATTTTGATGGCTTGGCATTGAAATTAAGTATGGTAGCAGTTCAAACAACCACAACGATCTAATCAAAAAGATATTCGAGTTTGGTTTTGACATCTGTAAAAAATAAGGTCATGTGCATTTGAATAGGGCCTCTAAACTGACAGCGTCGTCTCTCTTTACCTAACTGGTAATGATAGTCGACTTGTTTTAAGGTCAGCCTTGGAATATTTTCGTCTTTCATTTCTCGATCCCTGGGTGGTTCGCAATCTAGAGGCTAACACTATCAGCTGGAGTTGTTGCAGCAGTTGGCCGCCAGGGAC
Organism: Chirona hameri; assembly: GCA_036785665.1. NCBI lineage: Eukaryota > Metazoa > Arthropoda > Thecostraca > Balanomorpha > Balanidae > Chirona > Chirona hameri. The sequence continues at coordinate 39,567 of JAXIVJ010000867.1, forward strand.
CGCTAGTAAGCCAGTGTTATGACGCCGCAAGCAAATGGTACCAGTTAAATATTTAACGCTAAATATTTATTCATTTATAAATAAATAAATCAATATTTAGTGGTACCATTTGCTTCGGTCGTTATAACACTCGGGCTCACTAGCGGTCCCTGGCGGCCAACTGCTGCAACAACTCCAGCTGATAGTGCTAGCCAATCTAGACACCGGTGGTTCGCTTTTTCTGCGCAATAGATGTCGACAAAAAATTGTCCCATACATTTGGCAGCACAAAGGATTTCCCTGTTATTAAAAATAATAATATGACGTCACCAACCCACTTTCCGCTTAAAACTAAAAGTTGAATATCTTCCAAGATAAACATTTTTTTTTTCTCGAAAAAAAGTTCCCGAACATGTTCAGCTGACCTCGCCTGACATGCAGACATAAGTGTGATTCGACAACTTTCAAAAAGGTGGGACAGTCCCTTTAATGCCGCCAGAATATGCACTAACCCTCGCCATTGCAGGCGGAGGAATGATCCGGTGATGTCACCCGGTCCTGGTGGTATATAGGTCCTATGATATATGGCACGATCTTGGTCTGTCCGTAGGGTTGGATGTCAATACACTTCCCAATGTGGTTATCGATGCCTTTCTACGCAGAAAGCAACAAATTCAGTACATTGCACTGGCAACTGCAACCCGTAAATAAGTAGTCAAAATGGGAAAAAATCGTTAATTTGGCTACAATCGGCCGAACTTCAATCCATTTTCGGCGAAGGAAATATTATTCAAAATATCGATTAGTGCACCATTTTGGAAAGCCCTTGCAAGGAGCGATGGGAAAAACACGGTTCCCGTTGTATCGGATTTTTTTTCTTCTCATTTCGGTCCACCCTAAGGGCCCCGTGTATGTCGAAAAATGATAAATAAAAACGTTGTAGCTAAGGCTTGTAGCTATCTGTTCCAGAAGTCGGATTTAAAATATGTACCATAGGTTACGAGCCAGCCTCGTCTGAAAATCATCGATTTAACATGGGAACCCTATGGTGTAGTAGGTTTTTAACGCCCAAACGCCCGAGTGCTGCCAGCCGTTACTGGTGGGGCTGGCCTGACCGGTACGGAGCCGAGTCACACAACGTACCAGCAGTCAGTCCCAGCTCTGCCCGTCAGCCAGTCCCAGCTCAGCCCGTCAGTCAGTCCCAGCTCAGCCCGTCAGTCAGTCCCAGCTCAGCCCGTCAGCCAGTCCCAGCTCAGCCCGTCAGCCAGTCCTAGCTCAGCCCGTCCCAGCTCAGCCCGTCAGCCCGTCCCAGCTCAGCCCGTCAGTCCGTCCCAGCTCAGCCCGTCAGCCCGTCCCAGCTCAGCCCGTCAGCCAGTCCCAGCTCAGCCCGTCAGCCAGTCCCAGCTCAGCCCGTCAGCCAGTCCCAGCTCAGCCCGTCAGTCAGTCCGAGCTCAGCCCGTCCCAGCTCAGCCCGTCAGCCCGTCCCAGCTCAGCCCGTCAGCCAGTCCCAGCTCAGCCCGTCAGCCCGTCCCAGCTCAGCCCGTCAGCCAGTCCCAGCTCAGCCCGTCAGCCAGTCCCAGCTCAGCCCGTCAGCCAGTCCCAGCTCAGCCCGTCAGCCAGTCCCAGCTCAGCCCGTCAGCGTCCCAGCTCAGCCCGTCAGCCAGTCCCAGCTCAGCCCGTCAGCCAGTCCCAGCTCAGCCCGTCAGTCAGTCCGAGCTCAGCCCGTCAGCCCGTCCCAGCTCAGCCCGTCAGCCCGTCCCAGCTCAGCCCGTCAGTCAGTCCGAGCTCAGCCCGTCAGCCCGTCCCAGCTCAGCCCGTCAGCCCGTCCCAGCTCAGCCCGTCAGCCAGTCCCAGCTCAGCCCGTCAGCCCGTCCCAGCTCAGCCCGCCAGCCAGTCCCAGCTCAGCCCATCAGCCCGTCCCAGATCAGCCCGTCAGTCCGTCCCAGCTCACCCCGTCAGTCAGTCCCAGCTCAGCCCGTCAGCCCGTCCCAGCTCAGCCCGTCAGTCAGTCCCAGCTCAGCCCGTCCCAGCTCAGCCCGTCAGCCCGTCCCAGCTCAGCCCATCAGCCAGTCCCAGCTCAGCCCGTCAGCCAGTCCCAGCTCAGCCAGTCCCAGCTCAGCCCGTCCAAGCTCAGCCCGGCAGCCCGTCCCAGCTCAGCCCGTCAGCCAGTCCCAGCTCAGCCCGTCAGTCAGTCCGAGCTCAGCCCGTCCCAGCTCAGCCCGTCAGCCCGTCCCAGCTCAACCCGTCAGCCAGTCCCAGCTCAGCCCGTCAGCCCGTCCCAGCTCAGCCAGTCCCAGCTCAGCCCGTCAGCCAGTCCCAGCTCAGCCCGTCCCAGCTCAGCCCGTCAGCCCGTCCCAGCTCAGCCCGTCAGCCAGTCCCAGCTCAGCCCGTCAGCCAGTCCCAGCTCAGCCCGTGAGCCAGTCCGCGCTCAGCCCGTCAGCCAGTCCCAGCTCAGCCCGTCAGCCCGTCCCAGCTCAGCCCGTCAGCCAGTCCCAGCTGAGCCCGTCAGCCAGTCCCAGCTGAGCCCGTCAGCGAGTCCCAGCTCAGCCCGTCAGTCCGTCCCAGCTCAGCCCGTCAACCCATCCCAGCTCAGCCCGTCAGCCCGTCCCAGCTCAGCCCGTCAGCCAGTCCCAGCTCAGCCCGTCAGCCAGTCCGCGCTCAGCCAGTCCCAGCTGAGCCCGTCAGCGAGTCCCAGCTCAGCCCGTCAGCCCGTCCCAGCTCAGCCCGTCCCAGCTAAGCCCGTCAGCCCGTCCCAGCTCAGCCCGTCCCAGATCAGCCCGTCAGCCAGTCCCAGATCAGCCCGTCAGCCAGTCCCAGCTCAGCCCGTCAGCCAGTCCCAGCTCAGCCCGTCAGCCAGTCCGCGCTCAGCTAGTCCCAGCTGAGTCCGTCAGCGAGTCCCAGCTCAGCCCGTCAGCCCGTCCCAGCTCAGCCCGTCAGCCAGTCTGCGCTCAGCCCGTCAGCCAGTCCGCGCTCAGCCCGTTATCCAGTCCGCGCTCAGCCCGTCAGCCAGTCCCAGCTCAGCCCGTCAGCCAGTCCGCGCTCAGCCCGTCAGCCAGTCCCAGCTCAGCCCGTTATCCAGTCCGCGCTCAGCCTGACATCTATGGACGATAGTTAAAGCTTTAAACACGTTTCTGACACGTGATCGGTCAGACTGGGCGGCCGGGGTCTGTTTACAGAGCGTGCTTACCCAGAAATTATCCGTCCATTAGAGAGGCCATGGGCTCGTGATGTTTCTTTAGGTTGTTTATGTACATATGACATAGGAAAAGAGCCGAGAGCTGAGGAACATACCATGCACTAAATCCATGAACATTTGAACAGGGCGCTTCACTTTGAGGGGATCGGCATTAATCCGCTTCCATGTTCCCTTCCGAAAAGAATATGTCGTATCGTGTTGCTGACTTTGCGTTCGTGTTTCCACAGGGCGGCAATGCTGACTGTTGTCGGCCGTCACAGCCTCCCCTGTGCCGCGGCCTAGTGCGGACTGCGCAGCGGTGCACCTGTCCCAGACATGGCGCCGCCACCAACAGCCCTGGTGGCGCTGCTGCTAGCGCTGCTGGCGCTGGCCGCCACCGAGGCTGCAGCTGAAGCTCAAGCTCAAGCTGAAGCTGGAACTGTAACTGGAGCTGTAATCGGAGCAGAAGTTGTAACTGAAGATGGGGTTGTAGCCGGAGCTAAAGCTGGGTCTGTAGCTGGAGCTGCATCCGGAGTTGAAGTGACGGACTCGGCGCCGGAGATACGGAAGCCGCCGTGTGACCGCCAGGACGCCTGCTACTGCGAGTCGATGGCGGCCGGCTCGTTCAAGCTGTTCTGCGCGCACCCGCTCGACTTCACGTACCGGTTCACGTACGTGGCGCCGACCGACCTGTCGGCCGCCTCCATCGTCATCTGGTGCAACCCGCTGCTCATGCAACGCCAGCACTACGACCAGTTGTTTTCGTACAACATGTGGCTGGGCTCCGTGGAGACGGTGGTGTTCAACCTGTGTCTGATGCCGGCCGGCCGGCTGGTCGACTTCCTCGGCCAGTTGGGCGTCACCAACCTGCAGCGGCTCAACGTCGCCTCGCACGCCATCCTCAACGACACGCTCCCGGACGACTTTCTGGAGGGCGCCAACGCCACCAGCGTCCAGCTGACAGAGGTCTCGCGCATCCAGCTTCACGACGACTTTCTGGCGTCGCTGGGTCACCTGGAGAACTTGTCGATGACGGGCGGCGCGCTGCAGCTACCGGCCGCCCTGTTCCGGCACACACCGCGGCTCGGCCGGCTCGGCCTCACCGGCAGCCAGCTGCGTTCGCTGCCAGATGGACTGTTCGACGGCCTGACGCGGCTCACGCAGCTCGGCCTCGGCAAGAACCGACTGCAGCAGCTGACGCGCCGCCACTTCCGCGACCTCGGCCGGCTCGAGTGGCTCGACCTGTACGTCAACGAGCTGGAGACGCTGTCGGAGGACGTGTTCGCGCCACTGCGCAGCCTGCACACGCTACGCATGGAGGACAACCCGCTGCGCAATCTGCCCGAGGGGCTGTTCGCCGGCACGCCCGAGCTGCGCCTGCTGCGGCTCAACGGGGGCACGCTGCGCGGCGGCCGGCTGCGCCAGCTGCCGGCCGGCCTGTTCCGCGGCCTCGCCAAGCTGGACATGCTGATGCTGCACCAGCTGGGCCTGGAAGAGCTGCCCGACACGCTGTTCGCCAACTTGACGGTGCTGGCCAACCTCACACTGGACCGCAACCGGCTGGAGACGCTGCCCGAGACCGTGTTCGCCGACCTCTCCAGCCTGCTTAACTTGGACCTGCACGGTAACCGGCTGACAACGCTGCCGCCGCGCCTGCTGCAGGGTCTCGGTCAGCTGGACACGCTCTACCTCAGCAAGAACGGGCTCACCGCGCTGCCAGACGACATGTTCGTGCCCACGCCGCGGCTGGAGCGGCTCTTCCTCAAGTACAATAACCTGACGCGCCTGACGCCGCGCACGTTCGCCGGCCGGCGCGAGCTGCGGCTGCTGCAGCTCGATGGCAACCAGCTGACGCTGGACGGCGACGCCTTCAAGCAACTACCGGAGCTGAGCGAGCTTCACCTGGCGCACAACAGGATCGACCGCATCACGCAGGACCTGCTGTTCAACCTAATGCGGCTGCAGCACCTGGACCTGCGCTACAACCTGTTGCAGAACCTCACCTTCCACGACTTGAACTTCCTCTGCGCGGACGCGCGCATCGACCTCAGCTTCAACCGGATCTCGTCCATTTCGCTGGAGCCGGCCGGCGTCGTGCAGGCGGCCGTCTCGGGCAACGACGCGCGCCGCCCCAACGAGTTCGTGCTGCTCGGCAACCCGCTGCACTGCGACTGCCAGCTGGTGTCACTGCGGGACTACTTGGACGGCGCGGGCCCGCTGGCGGCGCACCACACTAAGCTGGGCGAGCTGTTCCAGCTGGACACGCGCGGGCTGGCGTGCGCCGGGCCGCCGCCGCTAGCCGGCCGTCTGTTCGCCGAAATCATGTCCGCCAACCAGCTGCTGTGTCCGTTACTGGACGATTGTCCGGCCGGCTGCCGCTGCAGCGACCAGAGCAGTGAGCGCACCGTGCTGGTGATCTGTGACGCGCTGCCGACCGGCGCGCCGCTGCCCACCGTGTTGCCGCACATCGCCGGCTTCGGCGTCAGCCTGCACCTGGAGAACGCCGGCCTGCGGCGGCTCACCGACCTCTCCAACACGTCCGCCACCGTCACCGAGCTCCACCTCAGCCGCAACAACCTGACCAGCGTGCCCGCCAACTACCTGCCGCCAACGCTGCGGCTGCTGCGGCTCGACCACAACCACCTGACCAACGTGCCGCAGCCGCTGCTGGACTACCTCGAGCGGAGCGAGGCGCGCGTCGCGCTCGGATACAACCCGTACGAATGCGACTGTGACCTGCTGCCCATGCATCGCTTCCTGGTGGTGGAGGTCGCCAACGGCTCGAGCACCGTGCAGGACGTGGCAAACGTACGCTGCGTCGATCACGAGAACCGCACGCTGCTCGAGATGAACACGGACGAGGTGTGTCCGTCGCGGCTGGCCATGGTGATCGCCGCCTGCGTGGTGGCCACGGCGCTGGCCATGTGCGCCCTGGTGACGGCCGTAATCTACTACAACTACCGCGACACCATCAAGGTGTGGCTGTACTCGCACGGCTTCTGTCTGGCGCTTGTTTCCGAAGAGGAGCTCGACACGGACAAAAAGTACGACGCCTTCGTCAGCTACTCACACCTGGACGAGGAGTTTGTGGTGGAGCAGCTGGTGCCGGAGCTGGAGCGCGGAGAGCCCAAGTACGCGTTGTGTCTGCACTTTCGCGACTGGCTGGCCGGCGAGTGGATCACGGACCAGATCCAGCGCTCCGTGCAGGAGTCGCGCCGCGTCATCGTCGTCATGTCGCTTAACTTCATCCAGAGCGAGTGGGGCCGGCTCGAGTTCCTCGCCGCGCACAAGCAGGCGCTGAGCGAGAAGCGGAACCGGGTGATCCTGGTGGTATACGGTCCGCTACCCGAGCCGGACGCCATGGACCCCGAGCTGCGCGCCTACATCAGCCTCAACACGTACCTGCAGTGGGGCGACCCGCTCTTCTGGCAGAGGCTGCGCTACGCCCTGCCGCACAAGGGCCGCCGCCTGAAAAAGTCGGCCCGCCGCCGCCGACTGACCTCGGACAAACTGGGCCTGATCCTGCGGGACGGCGGGCTCAGCTCGGCCGGCAGCACTCCCGCCGTCACGCCCACGCCGCCCGCCGGCCACGTCAACGGCTGCTTCGTCGGAGACAAGCTGGCCACCATCTCCGAGAGCCGGCTAAGGGAGCAGCGCGCCGAGCAGACCCCCGACAACGCCGTGTAGGACGGCCAGACGCCGCCTCTGGCACGGAGTGCGTGGAGTGGGCAGTGGAGCCGCTGGCCGGGGTGGTGCGTGGAGTGGGCAGTGGAGCCTCTGGCCGGGGTGGTGCGTGGAGTGGGCAGTGGAGCCTCTGGCCGGGGTGGTGCGTGGAGTGGGCAGTGGAGCCTCTGGCACGAGGTGCGTGGAGTGGGCAGTGGAGCCTCTGGCCGGGGTGGTGCGTGGAGTGGGCAGTGGAGCCTCTGGCCGGGGTGGTGCGTGGAGTGGGCAGTGGAGCCTCTGGCACGGGGTGCGTGGAGTGGGCAGTGGAGCCTCTGGCCGGGGTGGTGCGTGGAGTGGGCAGTGGAGCCTCTGGCACGGGGTGCGTGGAGTGGGCAGTGGAGCCTCTGGCCGGGGTGGTGCGTGGAGTGGGCAGTGGAGCCGCTGGCCGGGGTGGTGCGTGGAGTGGGCAGTGGAGCCTCTGGCCGGGGTGGTGCGTGGAGTGGGCAGTGGAGCCTCTGGCCGGGGTGGTGCGTGGAGTGGGCAGTGGAGCCTCTGGCCGGGGTGGTGCGTGGAGTGGGCAGTGGAGCCTCTGGCCGGGGTGGTGCGTGGAGTGGGCAGTGGAGCCTCTGGCCGGGGTGGTGCGTGGAGTGGGCAGCGGAGCCTCTGGCCGGGGTGGTGCGTGGAGTGGGCAGTGGAGCCTCTGGCCGGGGTGGTGCGTGGAGTGGGCAGTGGAGCCTCTGGCCGGGGTGGTGCGTGGAGTGGGCAGCGGAGCCTCTGGCCGGGGTGGTGCGTGGAGTAGGCAGTGGAGCCTCTGGCCGGGGTGGTGCGTGGAGTGGGCAGTGGAGCCGCTGGCCGGGGTGGTGCGTGGAGTGGGCAGTGGAGCCTCTGGCCGGGGTGGTGCGTGGAGTGGGCAGTGGAGCCTCTGGCCGGGGTGGTGCGTGGAGTGGGCAGTGGAGCCTCTGGCCGGGGTGGTGCGTGGAGTGGGCAGTGGAGCCTCTGGCCGGGGTGGTGCGTGGAGTGGGCAGCGGAGCCTCTGGCCGGGGTGGTGCGTGGAGTGGGCAGTGGAGCCTCTGGCCGGGGTGGTGCGTGGAGTGGGCAGTGGAGCCTCTGGCCGGGGTGGTGCGTGGAGTGGGCAGTGGAGCCTCTGGCCGGGGTGGTGCGTGGAGTGGGCAGTGGAGCCTCTGGCCGGGGTGGTGCGTGGAGTGGGCAGTGGAGCCTCTGGCCGGGGTGGTGCGTGGAGTGGGCAGTGGAGCCTCTGGCCGGGGTGGTGCGTGGAGTGGGCAGTGGAGCCTCTGGCCGGGGTGGTGCGTGGAGTGGGCAGTGGAGCCTCTGGCCCAGGCGGACCTCGGGAGTGTGGAGAGTGGCGTGACTCCTCACAGTGCGCACTGTGGACGCTCGGGAAACAGTGCGGCGGGCGAGTGTGGTGACTGGCGCTGCGGATCTCCTCCGGATGGGAGGCGGGGCGACGGGGACCCGCGGCCGGCGCCGCTGCCCGATCTCAGTGTGACCACTGCCGCGTCACGACCTGAGAGCCTGGCGGTGAGCGGTGCGCCCCAGCCGCCGCCAGCCGACTCAGAGGGACACGCCGCTCCCGAGAAAAGACAAATCACCAACTAGTCAGTCCCATCCCGGCTATTCCACAAACACGAGTTCAAATCGGGCGGCGGCGTTCTGCTCTCGGAGCGGCTGTGTATCTGGGTGACAGTTTCAACACGGCTCCTCGGTCGGGCTGACAGCTCTCAGTGGCGCCGAGTGCACCCCGGTCAACTCCCTCCCACGCTGCGCTGGAGCGCTGGAGCGCTGCCGCCGGGCGACCGGCGCACCTGTCCGATGGTATCGCCCGCCGGACACGCTGGTCCCTCGCCGACATGACAGCGCCGCGGGAACTGACGTCAAACGGTGTCGAGCTGTGATCTGACGTGACGTGACGTGACGGTCACGTGAGAGGACGTTGTGTGGCGGTGACGTGACGTGATGTGCCGTTGGCGGGCCGACAGTGGTGAGCCCTCGGACGGCAGGGTCGCACCTGTGGCCGCTCCACAGTGGACGGAGCCGGCCGTGCCACACATTCCAGCGGCCAGCTCCTCTGTCTCAGCACCGGCAGGCTCAGAGAGCGGGTCGCCTCGGCTGAGCTGCGCCGACCGCCGGCCTCTCCCCACCCGTCGGCGGGCTGTTACCGGCCGCCTTCCAGGCCGGCTGTCTTGCCTGTCCATGTATATATACATATATACATATCTGCACCGGCGGCCGAGCCGGGCTGGAGCGAGTCGGGCCGAGCCGGACGTTGGTCGAGCTGGCGGAGCGCCGCTCCGGCCTGGGCCGAGTGCCGCGTGTCCGGTGCCGGCGCTCAGTGCCGCCGCTGCCTCGCCGTGTACAAAGCACCCGGCGCGACAGGCCGCTACGGCCGGCAATCACTTGTGATGCAGTGTTTTAGTGCTACAGTGACCGACCGTTTTAGTGCTACAGTGACCGACCGTTTTGCCGCGATGCTCGTTACGTCTCATACGCAGTGTGCTGATCACCATCGCTCTTCAATTCGCAATAAATGTGTCCATAAACACTATGTCCAGGTTAAGGTAAGATGTCCATACACACTACGTTCGCAATAAATGTGTCCATAAACACTACGTCCAGGTTAAGGTAAGATGTCCATACACACTACGTTCGCAATAAATGTGTCCATAAACACTACGTCCAGGTTAAGGTAAGATGTCCATACACACTACGTTCGCAATAAATGTGTCCATAAACACTACGTCCAGGTTAAGGTAAGATGTCCATACACACTACGTTCGCAATAAATGTGTCCATAAACACTATGTCCAGGTTAAGGTAAGATGTCCATACACACCACGTTCGCAATAAATGTGTCCATAAACACTACGTCCAGGTTAAGGTAAGATGTCCATACACACCACGTTCGGGGAAATGTCCATCAACACTACGTTCGGGAAGATGTCCATAAACACTACGCTCGGGGAAAATGTCCATACACACTGCGAACGGGAAGATGTCCATACATAATACGTCGGGGTTAAGATGTCTATAAACACTACGTACGGGTTAGATCGTTCAGCGAGTGAGGTCATTGAGGACATGGATGTAAAAAGAAGATGGAAAAGGTAGCCTTTGCTCATGTTAGGGTAATTAAAAAAGATGATTAATAATAAACCTATATTACGCCTTGCGGCTTCTTCAGGGCTAAAACAGCTTGCCTGCCTGTTTTAGCCCTGAAGAAGCCGCAAGGCGTAATATAGGTAAATTACTCATCTTTTTGAATTACCCTAACATGAGCAAAGGCTACTTTTTCCATCTTCTTTATATCTACACAATGCTCATCACAGCTATCCATCATATAGGACAAGGATGTGACTGGATTGAAGGGTTTATAGCTAAAGGCGACAGGCCGTTGTGGTAGGCGTGGTCGGGCGTGGTCGGGCGTCGACAGGCCGCAGACTAAACGAAGCGGGGGGCCTCCATCGAGTGTTCTGTACCACGTACTGTATACAACATATTGCAATTCCCAAGTTCAATCTTCTTCAGGGCACGAAAACGGCTCATGTTCTGCTTTCATCTCGTACTGAGACAGCGTGGAAAATTTCACTATAAGAAAGCTACTGCACATAAGGTGCGATGCTGATTGCACACAGACATACAATGCCACTGCACGGCTGACAGCGAACAATAGGTGCGGTGCCATTATTTAGTATGGCATTTAGTGCCAGCCCTACAGCGACAGAAGCCCCTGCTAACCGGCAGCCAGTCAGCCGCCGAGCCGGGTATGTTACTGGCCGACGTGACGTCACAGTTCGAGCTTTGTATGTTACTGGCCGACGTGACGTCACAGTCCGAGCTGTCTATGTTACTGGCCGACGTGACGTCACAGTCCGAGCTGTGTATGTTACTGGCCGACGTGACGTCACAGTCCGAGCTGTGTATGTTACTGGCCAACGTCTCACAGTCCGAGCTGTGTATGTTACTGGCCGACGTGACGTCACAGTCCGAGCTTTGTATGTTACTTGCCGACCTGTCACAGTCCGAGCTGTGTATGTTACTGGCCGACGTGATGTCACAGTCCGAGCTGTGTATGTTACTGGCCCACGTGACGTCACAGTCCGAGCTGTGTATGTTACTGGCCGACGTGACGTCACAGTCCGAGCTTTGTATGTTACTGGCCGAAGTCTCACAGTCCGAGCTGTGTATGTTACTGGCCGACGTGACGTCACATTCCGAGCTGTGTATGTTACTGGTCGACGTGACGTCACAGTCCGAGCTGTGTATGTTACTGGCCGACATGACGTCACAGTCCGAGCTGTGTATGTTACTGGCCGACGTGACGTCACAGTCCGAGCTGTGTATGTTACTGGCCGACGTCTCACAGTCCGAGCTGTGTATGTTACTGGCCGACGTGACGTCACAGTCCGAGCTGTGTATGTTACTGGCCGACATGACGTCACAGTCCGAGCTGTGTATGTTACTGGCCGACATGACGTCACAGTCCGAGCTGTGTATGTTACTGGCCGACGTCTCACAGTCCGATCTGTGTATGTTACTGGCCGACGTGACGTCACAGTCCGAGCTGTGTATGTTACTGGCCGACGTGACGTCACAGTCCGAGCTGTGTATGTTACTGGCCGACGTCTCACAGTCCGAGCTGTGTATATTACTGACTGACGTGTCAGTCCGAGCTGTGTATGTAACTGGCCGACGTGTCACAGTCCGAGCTTTGTATGTTACTGGCCGACGTGTCACAGTCCGAGCTGGGTATGTTACTGGCCGACGTGACGTCACAGTCTGAGCTGTGTATGTTACTGGCTGACGTGACGTCACAGTCCGACCTGTGTATGTTACTGGCCGACGTGACGTCACAGTCCGAGCTGGGTATGTTACTGTCAGACGTGACGTCACAGTCCGAGCTGTGCATGTTACTGGCCGACGTGACGTCACAGTCCGAGCTGTGTATGTTACTGGCCGACGTGTTACAGTCCGAGCTGTGTATGTTACTGGCCGACGTGACGTCACAGTCCGAGCTGTGTATGTTACTGGCCGACGTGACGTCACAGTCCGAGCTGGGTATGTTACTGGCCGACGTGTCACAGTCCGAGCTGTGTATGTTACTGGCCGACGTGACGTCATAGTCCGAGCTGGGTATGTTACTGGCCGACGTGTCACAGTCCGAGCTGTGTATGTTACTGGCCGACGTGACGTCACAGTCCGAGCTGTGTATGTTACTGGCCGACGTGAGGTCACAGTCCGAGCTGGGTATGTTACTGGCCGACGTGACGTCACAGTCCGAGCTGTGTATGTTACTGACCGACGTCTCACAGTCCGAGCTGTGTATGTTACTGGCCGACGTGACGTCACAGTCCGAGCTGTGTATGTTACTGGCCGACGTGACGTCACAGTCCGAGCTGTGTATGTTACTGGCCGACGTGACGTCACAGTCCGAGCTGTGTATGTTACTGGCCGACGTGTCACAGTCCGAGCTGTGTATGTTACTGGTCGACGTGTCACAGTCCGAGCTGTGTATGTTACTGGCCGACGTGTCAGTCCGAGCTGTGTATGTTACTGGCCGACGTGTCAGTCCGAGCTGTGTATGTTACTGGCCGACGTCTCACAGTCCGAGCTGTGCATGTTACTGGCCGACGTCTCACAGTCCGAGCTATGTATGCTACTGGCCGACGTCTCACAGTCCGAGCTGTGTATGTTACTGGCCGACGTTTCGCAGTCCGAGCTGTGTATGTTACTGGCCGACGTGACGTCACAGTCCGAGCTGTGTATGTTACCGGCCGACGTGACGTCACAGTCCGATCTGTGTATGTTACTGGCCGACGTGTCACAGTCCGAGCTGTGTATGTTACTGGCCGACGTGACGTCACAGTCCAAGCTGTGTATGTTACTGGCCGACGTGACGTCACAGTCCAAGCTGTGTATGTTACTGGCCGACGTGGCACAGTCCGAGCTTTGTATGTTACTGGCCGACGTGACGTCACAGTCCGAGCTGTGTATGTTACTGGCCGACGTGACGTCACAGTCCGAGCTGTGTATGTTACTGGCCGACGTGACGTCACATTCCGAGCTGTGTATGTTACTGAACGACGTGACGTGTCAGTCCGAGCTGTGTATGTTACTGGCCGACGTGACGTGTCAGTCCGAGCTGAGTATATGTCACCGGCCGACGTGACGTCACAGTCCGAGCTGTGTATGTTACTGGCCGACGTGACGTCACAGTCCGAGCTGTGTATGTTACTGGCCGACGTGACGTCACAGTCCCAGCTGTGTATGTTACTGGGCGACGTGTCACAGTCCGAGCTGTGTATGTTACTGGCCGACGTGACGTGTCAGTCCGAGCTGTGTATGTTACTGGCCGACGTCTCACAGTCCGAGCTGTGTATGTTACTGGCCGACGTGGCACAGTCCGAGCTGTGTATGTTACTGGCCGACGTGTCGTCACAGTCCGAGCTGTGTATGTTACTGGCCGACGTGACGTCACAGTCCGAGCTGTGTATGTTACTGGCCGACGTGACGTCACAGTCCGAGCTGTGAATGCTATTGGCCGACGTCTCACAGTCCGAGCTGTGTATGTTACTGGCCGACGTGTCAGTCCGAGCTGTGTATGCTACTGGCCGACGTGTCAGTCCGATCTGTGTATGTCACTGGCCGACGTGACGTCACAGTCCGAGCTGTGTATGTCACTGGCCGCCGTGACGTCACAGTCCGAGCTTTGTATGTTACTGGCCGACGTGACGTCACAGTCCGAGCTGTGTATGTTACTGGCCGAAGTCTCACAGTCCGAGCTGTGTATGTTACTGGCCGACGTGACGTCACAGTCCGAGCTGTGTATGTTACTGGCCGACGTGTCACAGTCCGAGCTGTGTATGTTACTGGCCGAAGTGACGTCACAGTCCGAGCTGTGTATGTTACTGGCCGACGTGACGTCACAGTCCGAGCTGTGTATGTTACTGGCCGACGTGTCACAGTCCGAGCTGTGTATGTTACTGGCCGACGTCACAGTCCGAGTTGTGTATGTTACTGGCCGACGTCTCACAGTCCGAGCTGTGTATGTTACTGGCCGACGTGTCACAGTCCGAGCTGTGTATGTTACTGGCCGACGTGTCAGTCCGAGCTGTGTATGTTACTGGCCGACGTGACGTCACAGTCCGAGCTGTGTATGTCACTGGCCGATGTGACGTCACAGTCCGAGCTGAGTATGTTACTGGCCGACATGACGTCACAGTCCGAGCTGTGTATGTCACTGGCCGACGTGACGTCACAGTCCGAGCTGTGTATGTTACTGGCCGATGTCTCAGTCCGAGCTGGGTATGTTACTGGCCGACGTGACGTCACAGTCCGAGCTGTGTATGTTACTGGCCGACGTGTCACAGTCCGAGCTGTGTATGTTACTGGCCGACGTGACGTCACAGTCCGAGCTGTGTATGTTACTGGCCGACGTGACGTCACAGTCCAAGCTGTGTATGTTACTGGCCGACGTCTCACAGTCCGAGTTGTGTATGTTACTGGCCGACGTGACGTCACAGTCCGAGCTTTGTATGTTACTGGCCGACGTCTCACAGTCCGAGCTGTGTATGTTACTGGCCGACGTGACGTCACAGTCCGAGCTGTGTATGTTACTGGCCGACGTGACGTCACAGTCCGAGCTGTGTATGTTACTGGCCGACATGACGTCACAGTCCGAGCTGTGTATGTTACTGGCCGACGTGACGTCACATTCCGAGCTGTGTATGTTACTGGCCGACGTGACGTCACAGTCCGAGCTGTGTATGTTACTGGCCGACGTGACGTCACAGTCCGAGCTGTGTATGTTACTGGCCGACGTGACGTCACAGTCCGAGCTGTGTATGTTACTGGCCGACGTGACGTCACAGTCCGAGCTGGGTATGTTACTGGCAGACGTGACGTCACAGTCCGAGCTGTGTATGTTACTGGCCGACGTGTCACAGTCCGAGCTGTGTATGTTACTGGTCGACGTGACGTCACAGTCCGAGCTGTGTATGTTACTGGCCGACGTGACGTCACAGTCCGAGCTGTGTATGTTACTGGCCGACGTGTCACAGTCCGAGCTGTGTATGTTACTGGCCGACGTGACGTCACAGTCCGAGCTGGGTATGTTACTGGCCGACGTGTCACAGTCCGAGCTGTGTATGTTACTGGCCGACGTGTCACAGTCCGAGCTGTGCATGTTACTGGCCGACGTCACAGTCCGAGCTGTGTATGTTACTGGCCGACGTCTCACAGTCCGAGCTGTGTATGTTACTGGTCGACGTGTCACAGTCCGAGCTGTGTATGTTACTGGCCGACGTGTCAGTCCGAGCTGTGTATGTTACTGGCCGACGTGACGTCACAGTCCGAGCTGTGTATGTCACTGGCCGATGTGACGTCACAGTCCGAGCTGAGTATGTTACTGGCCGACATGACGTCACAGTCCGAGCTGTGTATGTCACCGGCCGACGTGACGTCACAGTCCGAGCTGTGTATGTTACTGGCCGATGTCTCAGTCCGAGCTGGGTATGTTACTGGCTGACGTGACGTCACAGTCCGAGCTGTGTATGTTACTGGCCGACGTGACGTCACAGTCCAAGCTGTGTATGTTACTGGCCGACGTCTCACAGTCCGAGTTGTGTATGTTACTGGCCGACGTGACGTCATAGTCCCAGCTTTGTATGTTACTGGCCGACGTCTCACAGTCCGAGCTGTGTATGTTACTGGCCGACGTGACGTCACAGTCCGAGCTGTGTATGTTACTGGCCGACGTGACGTCACAGTCCGAGCTGTGTATGTTACTGGCCGACATGACGTCACAGTCCGAGCTGTGTATGTTACTGGCCGACGTGACGTCACATTCCGAGCTGTGTATGTTACTGGCCGACGTCTCACAGTCCGAGCTGTGTATGTTACTGGCCAACGTGACGTCACAGTCCGAGCTGTGTATGTTACTGGCCGACATGACGTCACAGTCCGAGCTGTGTATGTTACTGGCCGACGTCTCACAGTCCCATCTGTGTATGTTACTGGCCGACGTGACGTCACAGTCCGAGCTGTGTATGTTACTGGCCGACGTGACGTCACAGTCCGAGCTTTGTATGCTACTGGCCGACGTCTCACAGTCCGAGCTGTGTATGTTACTGACCGACGTGTCAGTCTGAGCTGTGTATGTTACTGGCCGACGTGTCACAGTCCGAGCTTTGTATGTTACTGGCCGACGTGTCACAGTCCGAGCTGGGTATGTTACTGGCCGACGTGACGTCACAGTCCGAGCTGTGTATGTTACTGGCCGACGTGACGTCACAGTCCGAGCTGTGTATGTTACTGGCCGACGTGACGTCACAGTCCGAGCTGGGTATGTTACTGGCAGACGTGACGTCACAGTCCGAGCTGTGTATGTTACTGGCCGACGTGTCACAGTCCGAGCTGTGTATGTTACTGGCCGACGTGACGTCACAGTCCGAGCTGTGTATGTTACTGGCCGACGTGACGTCACAGTCCGAGCTGTGTATGTTACTGGCCGACGTGTCACAGTCCGAGCTGTGTATGTTACTGGCCGACGTGACGTCACAGTCCGAGCTGGGTATGTTACTGGCCGACGTCTCACAGTCCGAGCTGTGTATGTTACTGGCCGACGTGTCGTCACAGTCCGAGCTGTGTATGTTACTGGCCGACGTGTCACAGTCCGAGCTGTGTATGTTACTGGCCGACGTGACGTGTCAGTCCGAGCTGTGTATGTTACTGGCCGACGTGACGTCACAGTCCGAGCTGTGTATGTCTGTGTAGCTGTGTATGTTACTGGCCGACGTCTCACAGTCCGAGTTGTGTATGTTACTGGCCGACGTGACGTCAGTCCGAGCTGTGTATGTTACTGGCCGACGTGTCACAGTTCGAGCTATGTATGTTACTGGCCGACGTGTCAGTCCGAGCTGTGTATGTTACTGGCCGACGTGTCACAGTCCGAGCTGTGTATGTTACTGGCCGACGTCTCACAGTCCGAGCTGTGTATGTTACTGGCCGACGTGTCACAGTCCGAGCTGTGTATGTTACTGGCCGACGTGACGTCACAGTCCGAGCTTTGGCGGCACACGTTGCGGGTAGGACCGCGCCGCCTGGCCGTCCCCTTCACACGCCACGGTCGACCCCTGCAGGGCAGCGCTGCCTCCCCGCGGGCTGCCGGCCGTCACCGTGCGCTGTTGAGCGGCAGTTTTACCGCCCGGTCAGCCGCCGGGCCGTGTGATGTGACCCCCGGTCAGCCGCCGGACCGTGTGTGCTGTGCCCCCGGTCATGTGACCCGTGCGATGTGACCCCGGCCAGCCGCCGGGTCGTGTGATGTGACCCCGGTCAGCCGCCAGGTCGTGTGATGTGACCCCGGTCATGTGATCCGTGTGATGTGATCCCGGTCAGCCGCCGGGCCGTGTGATGTGACCCCGGTCAGCCGCCGGGTCGTGTGATGTGACCCCGGTCAGCCGCCGGGTCGTGTGATGTGACCAAGCCTGACAGGCGCTCCGATAGGCGCCCCTGACAGCCTGACAGCAGCCCGATATGCCACCATAGGCTCCGATAGGCCACCATAGGCTCCGATAGGCCACCATAGGCTCCGATATGCCACCATAGGCTCCGATAGGCCACCATAGGCACGGATATGCCACCATAGGCTCCGATATGCCACCATAGGCTCCGATAGGCCACCGTAGGCTCCGATAGGCCACCATAGGCTCCGATATGCCACCATAGGCTCCGATAGGCCACCATAGGCTCCGATATGCCACCATAGGCTCCGATATGCCACCATAGGCTCCGATATACCACCATAGGCTCCGATAGGCCACCATAGGCACGGATATGCCACCATAGGCTCCGATATGCCACCATAGGCTCCGATAGGCCACCATAGGCTCCGATATGCCACCATAGGCTCCGATATGCCACCATAGGCTCCGATAGGCCACCATAGGCTCCGATATGCCACCATAGGCTCCGATAGGCCACCATAGGCTCCGATAGGCCACCATAGGCTCCGATAGGCCATCATAGGCTCCCATATGCCACCATAGGCTCCGATATGCCACCATAGGCTCCGATATGCCACCTGGTGGCATATCGGTATCTGCCAGCGGTGTGCCCTGTGTCGGGATCGCGTCCATCACTGCCGACTTCGGTGGCCGGGCCCCGCTCAGAACAGCATGTGGCTGTCCTCCGGCTATGTATCTCGATCTCTCCGGCGACTCTGTAGCTTGGTCTGTCCCCCCCTCCTCCCCCCCCCCCCTGGCGGCCGGGGAGGGGGATCGTCGCCCGAAACGGCGCTCCAGCCGGTCTCCGGTCTCTGCAGATGGGCGCTGTGCGGCTGGCCGGCCGACGGACCGGTTTGTGGTGGCCTATCGGAGCCTATGGTGGCCTATCGGAGCCTATGGTGGCTGCCACCATAGGCTCCGATAGGCCACCACAAACCGGTCCGTCGGCCGGCCAGCCGCACAGCGCCCATCTGCAGAGACCGGAGACCGGCTGGAGCGCCGTTTCGGGCGACGATCTCCCTCCCCGGCCGCCAGGGGGGGGGGGGGGGGGGGGGGGGGGGGACAGACCAAGCTAGAGTCGCCGGAGAGATCGAGATACATAGCCGGAGGACAGCCACATGCTGTTCTGAGCGGGGCCCGGCCACCGAAGTCGGCAGTGATGGACGCGATCCCGACACAGGGCACACCGCTGGCATATCAAAGGGGTGCAGTGGGGGTGGGGGCAGAGGCCTTTATCCAAGTAACGTCTGAAATTGACGACAAATTGGCATATTTCCTGATTTAAAGGCAATCTAATACATTTTTATTACTAAACTGAGATTGTTTCCGCCCGCAAGGAATGGAAATCCGATGAGTTCTTAAGTTCGACTGTAATTGGCCCACAAACCAACTGATTGCCGAACTGTGGATCCTCCCTTGTACACAGGTTACTAAGCAGGTCATTACGCAATGGGAGCTAAATAGTGAGACGCAGGGCGTGGCACGAGGCCGAAAACGTATTTGGATATTTAATCTTATTTGGATGTCAATTAACAGAAGGGGACGGAGTTCTAAAATGTATGAATACAATATTTTTTTTTACAATTTCGAATCTCATTAGAATTCCGAGTCGGAATATTACACTTCCGTGGATTAAGCTCATATAGAAAGAGCTTGCTGTACACAAAAAAAAACAGCTCTCAGATGCGTGCCGTTTGTGGATTCTATCAAAGCAACACACATAAATCTGCCAGTCACTGATTCATCACTCTCTGCCGAGCATGACGTCAATGACGTGGCATTTGGCACTGACGCGAAGTAAGTGATGATCGGGAATTCCATCAGCAGTCTCAGCAGTCGGGAATTCCATCAGCAGTCTCAGCAGCTTCACGCGTCATTAACCCGGCAGTCAGGAAGGCTAACAACACTCTTTTTCAGAGCCAGGGGCGCGGGAACTATTTTCAAGTTTGAGGGCGAACTTTTTTGCAGATCCGAGACAAAAATGATAGCTAAAAGGAGCGATATATTGCGGTCGCCCTTATTTGTCGTTTGTTGCTAATGTATATATATATATATATATATATATATATATATATATATATATATATATATATATATATATATAGATATATATATATATATATATATATATATATATATATATATATATATATATATATAGATATATATATAGATATATATATATATATATATATATATATATATATATATATATATATATATATATATATATATATATATATATATATATATATATATATATATATATATATATATATATATATATATATATATATATATATATATATATATATATATATATATATATATATATATATATATATATATATATATATATATATATATATATATATATATATATATATATATATATATATATATAGTATATGTATATGTATATGTATATGTATATGTATATGTATATGTATATGTATATGTATATGTATATGTATATGTATATGTATATGTATATGTATATGTATTGTATATGTATATGTATATGTATATGTATATGTATATGTATATGTATATGTATATGTATATGTATATGTATATGTATATGTATATGTATATGTATATGTATATGTATATGTATATGTATATGTATATGTATATGTATATGTATATGTATATGTATATGTATATATATATATATATATATATATATATATATATATATATATATATATATATATATATATATATATATATATATATATATATATATATATATATATAATATATATATATATATATATATATATATATATATATATATATATATATATATATATATATATATATATATATATATATATATATATATATATATATATATATATATATATATATATATATATATATATATATATATATATATATATATATATATATATATATATATATATATATATATATATATATATATATATATATATACATATATATATATATATATATATATATATATATATATATATATATATATATATATATATATATATATATATATATATATATATATATATATATATATATATATATATATATATATATATATATATATATATATATATATATATATATATATATATATATATATATATATATATATATATATATATATATATATATATATATTATATATATATATATATATATATATATATATATATATATAATTTAGGGTGGTCCTTATATGGGTCAAAAATAACTTTTTTTATTTTCTCAAGTCTTACCCCCCAAATTGGTTACCCATCATGAGAAAATGATTCAGTGAAAATTTCATCAAAATCGGTCAAGTTTATAACTCGGCGCACCGGCCTTGAAGTTTTGCCTTAGCACTGACGCCAGGCGTTGCACTCTCCATAGGCATACCCGACACTAACACCAGCCGCCGGGGAGCGGCCCGGTCGTTGACGCACCGCGGCCGACGTAAAACGTCCGACACGTGCACATCTGTCCCTTAGATCACTAGGTTCGAAGGTCATGGGGTCCCGTCAACTTCCGGTCAGCGTGGCGTCAGGTCCGACGAAGTCGTGGGCCGATGCCACAATCAGTCTGTTGAGACGACAAGCGGACGACGGGCGCTTCGGGAGGTAAGTTACGCTGTGTTTTTTTTTCTTCTCAGAACAAGGATTCACTAGCTACATACCATTATAAAGTACCTATATACGGCTGTTGTATGCCTGTGTAATAATTGGCTGCTCGGTTATACTATACATGCCTTGATATTTGCGGCGTCGCGGCTCCGTCTGTAACGTGTTTTGAGTCTACCTGCCGCTTCAAAAATCCGCCTATTCGAAGACCCTAACGATTTATTGGTGTTAAGTCTAGCATTGAGCCAAGATCTGAAAAACATTTTCTCACATTTTCACAGGCACCATGGTATCAACCAGGGCCAAGAAAGGGTGTTTCGTCGCTTCTCATGCCGAGCTGAGTGGATCCAAACTTCCATCAAATGAGGACGTTCTGGGAGTCATCATCTTCCACATTCGCCCGCCGACGATAGCCATTCATCAAGCGTGCAAGATCGTTACTGAAATGGTTATTCAACGCTGGAACATGGCACGCGTTCCCACCATGAAGGAGTACAATATCATAAAGAAAGCGGAGAAATTGTATGGCCAGTATCATGCATGCGGGAAAAGCAAGCGACGTGCCTCAGCAAAGACCAAGTTGGAGGACTTTAAAAAGAAGCTAAAAGATCTGTTCGATGTCGCACACAGGGATGCCCTTCAGATTATGACAAATGTTGAGGACAAGGCATTTCTCCTCGCGCAACGTGAGCCAGGCCGTCAAGGGTATATGGGCGGCGTTGACCACCGACTCGCCGCTCAGGAGAGACGGAGTGCCCAGCGCCTGGAGCGACGAAGGGCTATTGAACAACGAAGGGCTGATGAAGCTTCAACTTCGATGACCGTGGGCGAGCTGCAAGCAACAGATGAGAGCAGTAGCAGCAGCGATAACAGCAATAACAGCTCAGATGAAGACGGCAGCAGCGATGATGACACCGTCGGTGGTGACAGTGGAGGCATTGTGGGTGGCGGCGGGAAGGCGGAAAGATCAAGAAGAAACGTTATCACACCTGGCTTGGCCAGTGCGTTGGACAGAACTAACATAAGCGACCGCAAGGCGGAGTTCATACTCACTGAAACCGCCCGAGCCCTCGGTCATGATACCAAGAAGCTAGCCATAAACAGGTCCACCATCCGCAGGGAGCGGCGTAATCATCGCCGTGAACAAGCGTCGAAGCTCAAGAAGAAGTTCCGCCCGAGTGGACCTCTCGTAGTCCATTGGGATGGAAAACTGATGGAGGACCTCACGAAGAAGGCGCACGTGGACCGGCTTCCCATATTGGTGTCAGGCGGCGGAAACACGCAACTGTTGAAGGTAGCGAAGCTGGAGAAAGGCACCGGCCGCAATACTGCCTCTGCAGTCGTCGCCGCTCTGGAGGAATGGGGAGTGACAGACCACGTTGCCGGCATGGCGTTCGACACAACGTCTGCGAACACGGGACGGTGTAGCGGCGCTTGTGTCCTGGTGGAGCAAGAACTGGAGGAAAACTTGCTCTATTTAGCATGCCGCCATCATGTTCACGAGCTAATCGTGCAGGCCGCCTGTAAGGGTATCTTTGGACCGACGTCTGGACCCGACGTACCGATGTTCAAGAGGTTTCAGACACAGTGGGAAAACATCGACCAGGGCACCTACGACACTGGCGCGACGCACCCGGACGTTGCCCCTCTTCTCGCCGACGTAAAGGACGAAATGATCGCCTGGGCTATGTCAGCACTGCAAGATAAATCCTGCTTCCGTGATGACTACAGGGAGCTGGTGGAGCTTGTGCTGATCTTCATGGGTGACGCTCCAGCCCGTGGAGTGCACTTCCGCGCCCCTGGGCCCGTGCATCATGCACGATGTATGTCGAAGTTACTATATGCCCTCAAAATGTGGATGTTCCGCGGCCAGTTCCGCCTCACCAAAAAGGAGGAACAGGATCTACGGAGCATCGCGGTGTTCACCGTCCGTCTGTATGCCAGGTCCTGGACGGAGGCGCCTCTTGCGGCCGCGGCGCCTCTGAACGACTTCACCCTCCTCAAGGCGCTCAACGGGTACGGAACGGACACGTCTAGCGTGGACATTGGCAAGGCGGCACTGGAGAAGTTCAGAAACCACCTCTGGTACCTATCAGAGGAGCTGGTGCCACTGGCGTTGTTCGACGTCAGGGTAGCGCTCGATACCAAGACGCGCCTGGTGGAGGCGATGAAACAACCTGCTGATGCCGACCTAGAAGAAGCTCCCCCGAAACGTGCCACAATCCTTCAGAGCTCCATTTCTGTATGCCATCTGGAGGATTTCGCTTCAGCCAAATTTCACAACTTCTTCGCCAAGCTCAAAATCGACAGCGCGTTCCTGGAAGCTCACCCGAGCGTCTGGTCGGACCGTGAAGACTACCAGGAAGCTGCCAACCGCGTCCAAGGACTGATGGTCACCAACGACCACGCCGAGCGAGGTGTCGCTCTCATCCAGGAGTTCAACCGCAGGTTGACCAAGGACGAAGACCAGCTGCAGTTCATGCTGCAAGTGGTTAGTGAACACCGTCGGCGGATCCCAGACAGCCGGAAGAAAACTTTGGATGATGTGGAGTGATAGGGCCAGAGGCTAGGCCCGAACCCGCCGCAAGAACAGAAGCAGGCTAGTGTTATGACTTCTGACATATGCTATGAACGCTATGCATATCATTGTGTCATTCAAAACGCAATAAAGGAATGTTTCCAATGAAATTACCTTTTACGTCGGCCGCAGCGCGTCAACGGCCGGGCCGCTCCCCGGCGGCTAGTGTTAGTGTCGGGTCTGCCTATGGAGAGACTGCAACGCCTGGCGTCAGTGCTAAGGCAAAACTTCAAGGCCGGTGCGCCGAGTTTTAAACTTGACCAATTTTGATGAAATTTTCACTGGAGTCATTTTCTCATGATGGGTAACCGATTTAGGGGGTAAGACTTCAAAATTTCCAACATCAGATTTTAAGGACCACCCTAATATATAAATATAAATATATATATATATATATATATATATATATATATATATATATATATATATATATATATATATATATATATATATATATATATATATATATATATATATATATATATATATATATATATATATATATATATATATATATATATATATATATATATATATATATATATATATATATATATATATATATATATATATATATATATATATATATATATATATATATATATATATATATATATATATATATATATATATATATATATATATATATATATATATATATATATATATATATATATATATATATATACCGGGTGTCCCAAAAGTAATTGCCGCATTTGTTTTTCATATATCTCAAACAAAACATGTCCGATACAAACAAAAAGGGTATCAATCGGAAGCTTCATTAAACAAGTTGTATTTCGTCAGAAGCATCGACTAATATCATGCGACATACCACCACATCCGCGCATTGTCTACGTGTCTCCCATTTCGGGTGGCGCACGAGATGATCTGGCGCTTAGTCTTCTCGACGACTCTGGCGCATGTCTCCCGGGAGGTGCTGCTGATGGCTGCGCGGATCGCAGTCTCCTCGACGACTCTGGCGCATGTCTCCCGGGAGGTGCTGTTGATGGCTGCGCGGATCGCAGTCTCCTCGACGACTCTGGCGCATGTCTCCCGGGAGGTGCTGTTGATGGCTGCGCGGATCGCAGTCTCCTCGACGACTCTGGCGCATGTCTCCCGGGAGGTGCTGTTGATGGCTGCGCGGATCGCAGTCTCCTCGACGACTCTGGCGCATGTCTCCCGGGAGGTGCTGTTGATGGCTGCGCGGATCGCAGTCTTCGACGACTCTGGCGCATGTCTCCCGGGAGGTGCTGTTGATGGCTGCGCGGATCGCAGTCTCCTCGACGACTCTGGCGCATGTCTCCCAGGAGATGCTGCTGATGGCTGCGCGGATCGCATCCTCCAGCTCTTTAAGTCATTCGGATTGTCCTCATAGAGTATGTGTCCTCTTAATGTGTCCCCACAGACAAAAATAGGGTTGTCAGGTCCGCCGATTGTGGAGGTCAGCAGGTATTGGCACCCTTGGAGATCAACTGGCCCCCAAAGCGCGTCTGGAGCCACTCCAGCGTCTTTTTAGCGTTATAAGCAGGAGCTGCTCTAACCACTGCAGGTTGATGGTGTCAGCGCATATTTGCTGCAGTGTGTCCCAGAACTACTGGAGGACCTCCTGGTACCGTTCCTGGTTCACTGTGGGTTAGACGCCGAATGGAGACGGCCGGGTCTTTTGTATGCCTTCCTTGATTTCCGTGATCTTCTGAGCAGTGCAGTGCTTCTGAGCCATGCTGCGATGCAGTGCATGGAGTACTGCCAGGGGCGTCGCCGATCATTTTTGAGTGTGTGTGTGTGTGTGTGTGTGTGTGTGTGTGTGTGTGTGTGTGTGTGTGTGTGTGTGTGGGGGGGGGGGGGGGGGGGGGTCGGCAGAAATGACTCACTGAAAAAATGTACCCCCATTTGTATGCGTGTATGCGTGCCTTTGCAACATTTTTAATGTGGATTTGCATGCAGGTACTTGTTATTTAGCGCCGTCAATTTTATTTTTAGCGCCGGCGCGACATTTTTACGGGTTTGCCTGATAAAACCCAGCAATATAGGCGGTGGACCTAGTAGAGGATAAGAAGTTAAAAATGCTATTAATTCAATTCAGCGTTACAACGAACCGAAGACGATGACGATGGCTTCGTTATGACGATGGCCACCGATGTGACTCCGCGAAGCGGCGTGAAAATGTTAATTTTAGGTCGTGGAAATCGACATTTTAATATTGGAACCAGACCGTGTCAAGCCTCAGGTAACCCCCTTTCCTGGTTGCACATCTCGGTATGATGGCAAATATTGAAATGAAGGCAATTTTTCATATACATTAGCCTAGGATAGTAAATCACGATAACCGGTGGCAGTCAGCGCTCAATAGTACATAATAACAACTGAATACAGATAATAATAATAGATAATAATAACTGAATACATATGTACCGAACTGTAACAAACAACTGGTAACAGTGCAAATGGTTTGAAAGCAGCAAGACTTTTCCGCACATAAATGGTCCCTGTGGATCTGAAGGAGGGGGGGGGGGGGGGGGAGGGAGATGGCTTGGGGAGATGGTCCTGGCCTGGTCCCCACTATTAGCTCTTCGGTCCAGCAAGTTGGGCACCGCTGGAGCAGCTTCTGGGTACCGGTGTCCGCGTTTTTGCGTTCGCGTCGCCTTTTTCGGAACTCCGAAGACTAGCATTTAGACAGTTTGCAAATTAATATTCTATGAAGGGAGTGGGACCTGGTGCCAGCAATTAGGTAACGCCAAGGAGAGCCTCTGCCAGACACGTAACCCGCGCTTGACCGGGGAGGGGGGAGGCAAATATTGCCCTCCCTGACGAATTTTCGCGATAACTCACAACACAATAGAGCTATCAACGTGAAACTTTAGGTATCTTCTCCCACATCAATTGTACATCTTCTGTGCGAAAATGAAGCAATTTCGTCGATAATTTTTCAGATATAGCACATTTATTGACGTCACTTCACACGAGTTTTACGATCAAATCAGTTACACTTTAACAGGCCGCACAAATGCCACTTTTTGAGCAAAATGCAATACAAAATGTCAAAAGATAGCAAATTGCAAGGCCTACAAAATGGCTATATCAGATTTTTGAATATTTTTTTTTACCCCAAAAATTTCCAAACCAAAAACGATTTTGTGTCTCGGAGAAATGCCCAAGAAATCAAAATTTTCAAAGATGTTAAAAAACGGAATATATGTAAGAGAAATACATATGGACAATACCAAAACCAAATTTCAAAGCAATATCTTCTTTTTTGACTGACTTATGGCTCCCTAAGTATGAGTAACTCATGTAGACATATTGTGAAATTGCGTTTTTGGTCTTTTATTGACCAGATACAAACAAATAAATGCCAGCACTGTATTTATAAGACAACACTGGTCTAGAAACATGCCTTTCGTATTTATATTTATCAATTTGAAATTCTGACCATATGTGACCTGATTTTGTTTTGCCCCTACCCGTTATATAGGTAGGCAGGAGTGCCCATCCTTTCCCATGTAACCCATTTACTTTAAGTACCTTTTTCTCAAGTAATTATTGAGACTGCAATCAACGTTGGGTCACACCACTGCCTGCTATGTGTTTTTTTTTTTGGCAACCCACCACCTGTATGTTTGTAAGTATTGCCTTGTAACCCTCTCAGACTGATAGCTATGCTAGTAACGTCCGAGAGGAGTACAAGGCTTAGACAGTATACGAGTATTAAGGGGCAATCATTCCTGTTCACATATACACGATAAGCAAACACATACACTCAATCAAGCACACCCATACATTCCTACATACATTCATCCGATTTACACATGCATACCATTTCCTGACCTAGACGACGAAACGTTGATAATAATACAACTCAATGAGGCAAAGCAAAAGAAGAGAAGAGAAATGAAAAAAGAAAGAAAAAAGAAATGTTACATAAAGCTATCAACCGATGCACCGGGGAAAAGCTCAAGTCTTGAGCACGAGTAACTTGTAACAATGTCTGGATGACAATTATTCAAGCAAGCAATAATAAGCATTCAGGAAATAGGTTCTAATAACCGTTTTTAATGTTTGCTTATTTTTTGGCACTTCACCCAAATTCCTATACAATGTACACATAATTGTGTTCCATGTTTGTGGAGCACTGCAAGATAAAGCAAATAACCCATAGTTGGTGGATGCAAAAAGAACAAAAAAATGTTGTGTTAACTTGACCTAAGCTTGACACTAACTTCACTTAATTGAGGTTAGGTGGTAAAATAACCATCACTATCAAATTATACGTGTAAATTAGACCATAACACATGTATTGCGTGACGTTCGAAAATTGTCTGCGTATAGTGACCTTTTGTGACCTGACCATGACCTTTGCCAACAATCTCATTTGAGGTCATGCGGGATGTGTAGTATACTT
>JAXIVJ010000867.1:70000-90000 GCA_036785665.1 Chirona hameri
ATAGTCGGTCAGACAGTTACTTGCCCGTCTCTTTGTAGGGGTGTCGCCATCAGGGGTGGTGGTGGTGTGTGTGTGTGTGTGTGTGTGTGTGTGGGGGGGGGGGGCATCCCCCCTAGGATCGCTCCAGCCCTTCACAGATTAGCAGAATTTTAACATTAGCCCTAAAGCGGTAAGTTTCAAACTCATCGGTGAGAAACTCTGGCTTTGGCACAACTGCAAACGTTTTTGGAGGTGTTTTGGAGGTGTTTTCGAGTGGGAGAGCAACCTCCTGCCTAGCACCCCTCACAATTTTGTGACGACGCTATCCTGTCTCTTTGACATCGCTTGTTGAATATACCGAATACAACTGGCTACAATACTTAAGTAAAAATCAAAATTTCGAAATTATAAGACACGCCAAATTCAAAATTACGGCAATAAAGAGGCATTCGTGTCTTTTCCATTCATGGACAGGAACATAATAGAGCAAAACTGAGGAATGCTCGCGATGAAGCGAACCACCTCAGTTAAAGAAGTGGATGGCAAACAGACAATTTTGCACTCGGGCCAGCCGAAAATCCACTCACCACTTTCCCGGTATAACAAAATCAACCCTGCCCTTTTCCATGGCCTGCCGAAGTCCTAGACATGCGAAACACCGCCCTGCCCCACACACAGACTTGTCCAAATCAGCCCCGTCTCCAAATCATCTCATGAGGTCTGTCGAAATTCACCCTGTTCTCTCTAGCCTCCAAACATTTACCCAGCGGCACCTGCCCTGAGGGTGACACCTAGTCTGAGGGCGGCACCTGGTCTAAGGCACCTCGTCTGAGGGCGGCACCTGGTCTGAGGACGTCACCTGGTATGATCTGAGGACGTCACCTGGTATGATCTGAGGGCGGCACCTAACCTGCGGGCAGCACCTCATTTGAGGACGGCACTTAGGCCACCCGGGCCGCTCCCTTAATCCCTTTATCTGAGGGCGGTACCTGACCTGAGGGCGGCCACTGACCTGAGGCAACACCTGGTCTGAGGGCGGCACCCGTCACCCCCCCCCCCCCCGGCCGACGCGGGGCGCCCTGCACAGGTGGCTACCCTAGGCCACCCCTGCGGAAATAAGGGCGCCTGCTGGCATTCCAGGCGCCCTACAACGCGGGCCAGAGGCGGCACCTGTTGGGCCTGAGGGCGGCACCTGGTCTGGGGGCGGCACCTGACCTGATGGCGGTACCTGGTCTGAGGGCGGTACCTGGTCTGAGGGCGGTACCTGTGATGAAGGCGGCACCTGCTCCGAGGTCGCCTGTCTCTGTTCTTATATTTCTTTCTTCTTCCCTCATGTTTCTGATTTTTTGTTTCATTTCCCCTTTCTTTGTTCTGTTGGGGCGCCGCGGTGCGCCGATGGATGGTGGAATACCCCTCCCCTGAATACGCCTGATAGCAGCGCGTACCGAGACCGTGGCGAGCGACGAAATACGGACACAACACGACAGTATAACTACTCGTTAGTCCAGTTTGTATCTGATGTAACACGGACGGCTAAGTAAACAGCTTGATCACACACCGGACACAGGATCACAGGGACAGTGTAAGTATATTCTCATGAAAGCACACTTCTTAGCTGGGTGACACGACACAAAAGAAGGGTTAGTATGCTGTTATGAGGCTTACATGTAACTCGACACAGCAACATTGGGCAAAGAACAGTCTCTAAATCCGGATGTTCAAGTTTTTTTCTCTCCAGGAAAGTCACATTCGTCACACGTAGGATTGCCTTTGATAAAAGCTCACCCGACGCTTAAGCTCAGTTTCCGTGGAAAATACCACCCCAGCAACATGCGGGCAGCATTCCAACAGCATAATGATGTGCGACTCTGTCTACCAGAACTAAAACGAGGATAGCGGGTAGGAGGCGAGGCAGAAGGGGACAGTAGGGGACGTGTCAGTGTCAGGCGGTCTGACACTGACACGTCCTCTACTGTGACCAGCCTCTGCCGTCGTCTGGCGCTGACACTGACACGTCCTCTACTGTGTCCAGCCTCTGCCGTCGTCTGGCGCTGACACTGACACGTCCTCTACTGTGTCCAGCCTCTGCCGTCGTCTGGTGCTGACACTGTCAGCACCAGACGACGGCAGGCTGGACAGTCTCACATACGGCAGAGGCTGGACACGACTGGCGACTACTGGACGTCAGGCACGCGTGCAGGTCCTCCCGGCCGCGGTACCCCGGAGTCACGCGGAGGTCACGCGGACGGAGCTCCACACCCGGAGAGACTGAAGGACACGACACCACCCGGCGCCAGACGAGTGACACCTCTGTCCGTGAGCCGCCGGCTCATCCCTGGCTCATCCCTGGCTCGCGGCGCACATGACTCGTGACTGGCGCCTTTCACAGCCTGAGTTCCCGAGTTCCGGGTTCGGGCCGCCGCCGACGCCGCCGCCGCTGTGTTGGCCAGATAAACAGACTACAGAGCCGACAGCGCGGCGGGGCGGAGGGCGTGGGCTGGCAGGGTGTACCGGGGACAACAACACAAAACACATAGTACCGGCACCACTGGAGCGCCAAACAGACACCTGTGACGTCAGCGGTCAGACACGCTGCCGTGACGTCACCGGTGCAGTACAGGCACCACTGGAGCGCCGCACATACATGTGACGTCACAGGTGCAGTACCGGCACTAGTGGTGCCAATCGGTACAATCATTTTCGGAATTCCGAATTTGTCCGAAGACCGATTCGGTCTTCGGACGGACATAAGCATATTTCTTTGGACATTTGCGGACATTCAATGCTAAAGGATGGCTTGTCGCGAAAATAACTTAGTTACTTTTTTGTATTAAAGGAATGATACACTGGATGTATTGCATTCCATATCAAACACTGTTTCTGCTTTC
This sequence comes from Chirona hameri, assembly GCA_036785665.1. NCBI lineage: Eukaryota > Metazoa > Arthropoda > Thecostraca > Balanomorpha > Balanidae > Chirona > Chirona hameri. The sequence continues at coordinate 72,868 of JAXIVJ010000867.1, forward strand.
GGACAAATTTCGGACAAACGATGATTTTCGGACAGTTTCGGACGGACAGCTGACCATGGTCTTGTACATCGGTCGGACATGGACAAATATTTTTTTTTGAAACTGGCACCACTAACCGGCACCACTGGAGCGCCGCACATACATCTGTGACATCAGGCACGATGACGTGACGTCACAGGGTCGGGGTTGCCGCTGGTCTGGTCACCGGGAGTACACCAAAAAACACAGCCCGTCACCCGGCAGTGACACCCACTGCTGCGACGACCACCCAACACCTACGCCCGACGGAGGGGTAACTTCGGCAACCAACCACTGCTGCCACCAACCTAGAGGATACGCAGGATATCAGTCCAATTCCTTCTGGATTGTGTTATCATGTCAGTCTTGATGATCCAGGTGCAATTTTTGTTCAGTGATCCCTACAGCGTCAGCCGAGGTCATCCGAGGTGACCAACACCTTTTTGTCAATACCTCTCGACAGAAAGAAGATAGAGCAGTGAAACCGGCACCAATGTGTGTATCTCGTCGAAACACGTCTACCAATATGCAACATGACCTACTTGGGTCACCATTTGACCTTGGCCTGAGGTCAATTATATTAGTTGACCTAATCTGGTCAACATGCATATGATTCGAAGTGCCTTGACGAGACAAACACGATGGCGTCAACATTATTGTTATCTATATTAGGAAACAAAACTATTTGAGAAAAACTGTTTTGCTAAACAATTTTTTTTTGACCTTCGATGACATCTGGAGCCTAAACTATTGACCTGAGCTAAAATTTGAGGACACCAAGTGCAATTGCATGTTTCCAGAGCTTTCTATTACGTTTTTCCGTTTGTTCTTAGCTATCATAATTCCCGAGATATTTGGGTGTTCGAAGCGAAGTCCTAAAACTGGAATATCTGACCTTTGATGACCGCTGGTGACCTCATTATTGACCTGAGCTAAAAAAAAATGACCGAATTAGTTTTAAACTGATTTTTGACGAGCTTTCGAACGTTTTTTTCTTCGGTTTTTGTCCACGTCTCATAGGAGCTGAGTTCGAGTGTGTGTGTGTGTGTGTGTGTGGGGGGGGGGGGGGGGGTCTAATCTTTTTGTGGCAAAAAGGTACCCCATTTTTGTTCTCCGCGGATTTGGGCCGGTCACCTTATTTTGGTATTCGAGCTTAGGAAATCAACTTCTCAAATTCACAAAAATTGATTTTGTGGATTTCACCCGAAAAAAACACTTCATTTTTATTTTTGGGAACAAAAACACAAAATTTCGCAATGGGAAAACGATGAATGTTTGAACAATCGTAGCAAATATAATTTTGAAGAAAATTGCAAATAAAAACATCAAAAGAAAGGAAATGGCATTCTCTTCAAAATGGCCATCTCGGATTTGCGATTTTTTTTTGTTTTTGTTCCCATTTTTTTTCCGGGAAAAAATCAACAAAATCTATTTTTGTTAATTTGAAAAGTTTATTTCTTAAGCTCGAATACCAAAATAAGGTGACCGGCCCAAATCCGCGGAGAACAAAAATGGGGTACCTTTTTGCCACAAAAAGAAAGAGTGGGAGGGTCTAATCTTTTTGTGGCAAAAAGGTACCCCATTTTTGTTCTCCGCGGATTTGGGCCGATCACCTTATTTTGGTATTCGAGCTTAAGAAATCAACTTTTCAAATTCACAAAAATTGATTTTGTGGATTTCTTTTCCAGAAAAAAGAAAAAAAATATTTTGGGAGGAAAAAAATCGCAAATCCGAGACGGCCATTTTGAAGAGAATGCCATTTCTTTCTTTTGATGTTTTTTACTTGCAATTTGCTTTAACACTCTATTTGATACGATTGTTCAAACATTCTTCGTTTTCCCACCAAACATGGCATGACATTGTGTCATTAAACCGTCATTATCTCACACAATATTACATCAATTTCATTGCAGTTTCGTGAGAAGACGCATAATTGATGCAGCATAAGGTACTGAAAGTTTGACGTTGATGTCTATCATAGTTTTCAAGTTATGGCGAAAATCCAGGAGAGGGGGGCATATTCTGCCCCCCCCCCCTCCGCGGGGCGCGGGTAAGTGTCACCGGGGAGGTGCGCTGTTGTCTATCATTGAAAGAATACATACAAACTTCAAATTCAATCACTCGAAAGAAAAAGAACTTCCGTTTTCATGAAGTTTTCTCCTAAGATCATTATTTTTCACGTTCAGTGCAGGGAACGCGCAAGGGGGGGGGGGATACTTGTATTGAATGCCCCTCTCAGATTCCTGTGGGGAGGGGGGGGGGCATTTTCTCCTGATGCCCGCCCTGGATGCGCCAGTGCCAGCAATTACCGTCAAGGAGAGCCTCTGCCAGACACTTAATGGAATTAATTTTCCCATTTTCCACATTTGTATAAGCAATTGCGAAAATTGTGTCATGCCGCGAAGTGGCGCAAATTTTCTGGTTTTTGACTGTGGATAGCTGGATTTTGACTGCTGCAAAGGCAATTTTTACGATCTTACGATAAATTGGGAACGCGCGGGGGGGGGGGGGGGGGAGGAGGCATACTTGTATTGAATACTTGTATCCTAAAAGAATAAGAAAATTTCAAAAATACAAATAAAAAGGCATTGCTACGAAGCAATGCCTTTTTATGAAGGAGGGGGGGGGGGGGGGGGGGGGCCCTCATAAAAAGGCATTGCTTCATAGCAGTGCCTTTTTATTTTTATTTTTGAAATTTTATTATTATTTTAGGAAATGTTGTAAAACATTGGTAGGGCCCAGAGAGGCGTTGGTGTGGCCCAAATGAACATTGGTAGGGCTTGGACCCTACCAGGCCTATATAAAACGACGCCCCTGCGTTCAAGGTCATCAGGTCAAATTGTCAAATTTTGACTTTAGGGGGTAACTTTTGTATGCCATCATATTCTTTGTTTCTTCCTCTCTCTAATGCTATATAGTTTTGCCCTGATATGTATTTACCGAGCGGGCGCGAAGCGCCCGTGAGATTTCTCGTCAACTTACTACACAAATTTACATTTGACCCGGCCCGACCAGGCCATACAGACGTTTTTTTTTAAAGCTAATAACTTTGTAACCACTGCTCCGATTGAGATTGGGTGTTCAAGTTCAAGTTCATGTATTTCAAGGAGCGTCCACATAGTGGGTATTCTGTACCTAGTCATAGCTAGCATGGCTCATGATGTAGCACATACACACACAGTGAAAGCGATACAGTAAGCAGATACAGTCGACACAGTAAATCAGCGATTTAAAGCAGTCAGGAACGCGCGGCGCGAGCGGGCATGGACGGCTGCCGCAGACAGTCGGTTCCATGCGGCGGCAGCTCGGTACGGAAACAGCCGCTGAGTGGCGGTCAGCCGGACGCGAGGCAGATGGAGTGAGCCAACGCCGTCCGAAACAGCTCGAGTCTGGCGTTGGGAAGAGTCGGCACGCGTCACAAATAGAGCACGCAGAGCGTGGGGCGACTCGCTGACATGCAGCGCCCTGTGCACGTTCAGGCAGTCACGGTGGCGAACAATTTCCGCGACTCTCTGCCATCCGAGTGCTTCAAGAGCAGGAGATATGTGGTCGCAGCGGCGAGTGCCACTCACAAGCCTGGCAGCGAAGTTGATAAATATATGCACTCTACCTAGGCGACACTCGGCCGCTCCACCCCGGACAGACAGGCAGACAGGATGTGCGGAAAGACGTGAACTTGGACTAGGAGCTTCAGAACCTCAGGGGTGAAATGGTGCCGAGTTTTAAAGAGGGACACGAGGATTGCGTTGCAGCGCCGAACGATTGAGGAGATATGGGGTTCACAGGTGAGGTGTTGGTCGAGGAGTACACCCAGTACCTTCATTCACTGAAGATGATGGGTAAATTCTGTGCCAGAAGTAGTAATGTGGAAGTTGTTTTTTTTAGGGAGGGTTTGGTGCCAACCAGCATGAAGTCTGTCTTTGTGGGGTTCATTTTCAGGCTATTAGACTGGCACCAGTTTTGTAGGCACTGGATGGACTCCTCGACCCGGGCTTTCAAGTTGGAGAGACCGACGACACCAGGAGTGGCGGAGTCAAGGAGTTGGGTGTCGTCGGCATAGGATAGTAGACGGCCGTGGGGAAGGAAGTTGGGTAGGTCATTGATGAAAATGAGGAAAAGCATTGGACCGACTAGGGATCCCTGGGCCACCCCATGGGATAGGGGTAGTGTGATTGAGCCACCGCTGACCGTCTGTCTCCGACCGCTCAGGTAGTCCCTAAACCACTCCGAGGACATCCCGCACTGTTCAAGCTTACTGAGAAGGACGCCATGAGCAATACTGTCGAAAGCTTTGCTGAGGTCGATAGTCTTAATCGACGCGACATGGCCGTTGTCGACAGCCCTTGTCAGCCATTCCACAGCGTCGATCAGAGCGTCCTCTGTCGAGTGACATGGACGGTAAGCATATTGCATTGGCGTCAGTACATGGTGGTCAAGTGGGTAAGAGCTGAGCTGCGAGCAGACGACCTTCTCCGCGATTTTCGACAGTACAGAGAGTATAGAAATGAGCCGAAGGTTGTTGAGGTCAGACCAATCGCCCGACTTAAACCCTGGGGTGACACGCGCGATCTTCCAGGAAAAAGGGAAAGTACATGACGATATAGAAGAGTTGATCAGGTGTAGAAGATGACAGCCGATTACAGGGAAACACTTCTTTACAGCAAGGAGAGACACGCCGTCGACACCGACGGCCCTCGACGCACTCATCTTCCTGATTGCGGTTGAAAGTTCCGGCAGAGTGGCCGGGCACAGGGAGAGGGCTGAGGCACAGACACGGTGCGGGCGCAGTCCAGCCTGAGTCGTGCCAGCACTGTCGCGCACGGCCGCTGCCTCCGCTGCGATACGAGGTCCGACGGAAGCGAAGTGGGCGTTGAGTTCGTCTGCCCGGTTGGTCAGGTCGTCATCGGGTGTGGCGCGCCCTCTCGCTGGCTGCATTGTGAACTGCCTGAGGCGGTTCCAAAAATTACGCCGCTCGCTCAGCAGACCGCTGCACAGGTACGAGCGACGTGCGAGGGCGATTAGTCCCTTCACTCTGTTTCGACATTGCTGGTACGTGCGGCGTGCCTCCGGGGTGCGGCAGTGCTCCCAGGTCTCGCGGGCGCGGTCGCGCTCCTCCATGGCTGCGGAGACTTGCGCGTCGCCACGCAGCCACGGGCAGCTCGGTCGGCGTGACGTCACGGTGGTGGTCGGGCAGTGTATGTCGACTGCGGTGTTCCATACTGTCATGAACGCGTCCACCTTGTCGTCGACGGTGCCAGCGGCGTGGAGCGGCTCCCAGTCCGCGAGCAGCAGGCTCAGGTTGAGCGCGTCCCAGTTGACGCGTTTTAACGGCCGCATGGTGGTGGTGATTGGTCGTCGGCGCACTCTGGGGACGGGAGCGCAGAGCAGCACCAGCTGGTGGTCCGCTACGGGCTCGGGGAGAACATGGATTGAGTCCCGGAAGTCCATCACGTTGGTGACGATCAGGTCAAGCAGTGTCGGTGTCGGATGGAGGTGGGTAGGCTTGTCGACCAGCTGTTCGATACTCAGATCGCTCAGGATGGTCTGGAAGCCGCGAACACCAGGGCCGTCCGGGTTGAGAAGATTGGCATTGAAGTCACCCCGTACGAACACCGGTTTTCCCGTGGCGACGGCAGTTTGTAGCTGGTCTCGAATGTTTTTCAGGTATCGGGATGTCGGTCCTCTCGGCGGTTGATAGATGGCGCATATCACCACGGTGCGGCGGCCGGGGCCGCTCACCGAGATCCACAGGGACTCCACCGTATGATCAGCACCACCTATGTCGAGTTTCACCGCACGGAGTGAGTCCGCGATTAGTATGGCGACTCCACCTCCGCGCGGCTGGGTGTGCTGGGCTGCTGTCGGCCGGGCGACACTGCGGTCGTGCCGCAGTATGCTGAATCCCGGAAATACCAGCATCCTGTCGAGCACGTCGGGTTTGAGCCAAGTTTCAGACACGCACAGAACGTCCATGTGGTGTTTTTGCAGGAGCTGATTGACTTCGTCCAGTCAGCGACCGGGCATTGATGCGATCGATATTGTAGTCGCGTCTCGCCGGCTCAGCAGTGCCCGCCAAGGCTGCGTACTCCCGGCGAGTCTGCCGCGCGGTCAGTCTGGCGGGGTGCACCAGCGTCTGAGGCCGATGCATTGCTTTCGTTGTGCGCGCAGGGTGGGGCGAGAAGTCGACACTGTACCCAACCCGAGTCTGCCGGTGGGTGTGGGCGACGGCCGTCTACCTCGCCGGTGGCTGATCAGCCGGGACAGGTGGGCAGGTAGGCTGTGCTGGATAGTCTTGGTCACGCCACGAGCCGCGTCCCCGTCCAGCCGGTCGCGCACCACCAGCAGGTGTGCCCGGTCGTACGCAGGCGCTGTGGGACTGGTGACCCCATTGGATAGGTCCATCAAATCAATTTTGTTTTTGGTATAGTGCGTTCTGATAGAGGTGATACCACAGCGCGTGGCAGTTGGCACACGCGAACGTCGAAATGAACAAAAAACCTTGCAAAAATGATTATTGATAAAAAATGGCTGTATTATTATAATCATTAATGTATACGCCGCTGAAGCATGCAGCGCTCAGGACGTACACCCTTTTGGCGGATTTGAAAAAGGAGATCATGAACAATTTAATCAAACTAATTTTCATGTTGGCATGCATTGAGGCCTGGCAATTTCTCTGGAGGACTAAAATGACCGTGTTACTACCACGTTTGCTCCCTTACCGTTTCATATTTCAAACCTGTTTTAGCTTTGCCAGAGCGCGCTCTCGGTCATCGCCCAAAAAGGCGTTTTACTGGTTTTATCTTCGAGATATAATGACAAACGTAGTTGGATGTTTGATCTTGACCTGTATTTTCGCTGACCTGCATCTTGTGACCCCGTAACCTGACGACAGTACAAATTAAAATCGAAATCAGCGCCCAGAATAACCCCATACACCATTGTACAGCGAAATATGAGAGGGTGTGGTTACCATGCCTTGGTGATCTGCCTTAGCATTGCCCATACACTAGTCATAGAACAGCCCCCCCCCCGAGCTAGCTGACCACTTTCTAGGTATATATGTAGACGAAAGTCAGCTGTTGAAATACAAAACGGCACTAAAAGAGTATTTAGTTTCCATTATCGTCAACTTTATATCCACAGCTAAATATGTAGGTAATGAGAGCACCCGCAAGCATATCTTACAGATAATTAGCACTCGTTGTGATCAAAGGTAATTAGTAGCTATTTTTGGTATCGAATACACCGAGCGGCCGCACTTCCTAGTACCCGATAATCCCAGGGTAATTGCTCTGGTATGGAGTTATATTGATACATTGTGCATACAGCTGCAGAAAATAAAAGTTATTTAATTGATGATTTCATTAATGCTATATAATGAGGAAAACACCATTGAAAAGTGATTCCGTTAATCAACTTGAACTTGAAGAAATGACTGTTTTGTTTACCTGAAACAAGTCGCTATATATGGAACCGCAAATCAAACGCGATCCATCCGCTAAATGTAAATCCGATGTAGCTGGAAACAGGTGTGTTTGTCTGTTTTTGTTGAGCGAAGCTGCCATGGTGTGCCATACGCGGAACCAGCGCCGGGCGGCGGGCGGAGCGCCCGTCCGAAGTTTTCGGTATACAACTGCACATTTCGAAGTCTAGCAGAACAAACTGTAAGGAGTCACAAATATGTTCTCTAGATCCTGTTAGATTATGCAATGTTCTAGCATTCTATACTATTGCCAAAGACCTGACACTACCTCCGACGCAGTTTGAGACCGTTTAAGATTAAAGTATTGGTTATTTCCTATGTTAAATCTCGGGAAATCGACTGATTTAGGGCGAACAGCGGCGCAATACCAAACATATCTTAAAAAGTAAGGATGATATCCACAATACTATTTGCCTCCTGGGAGAAGACCCTTCTATTACCATACCAACTCAATTTGAGCCCTCCACCTTCGATACCGTGGTCGCTTTGCCAGGCTGATTGCATGCAATGCTTCGCTCAAGTTTACTATAACGCTTCGCTTACAACTGAACGTAGATGTTAGCTGGTTCTTCTATTAGAGTAAACAATAGTTTTGTCAATTAAGGACGAATAACACTCTCGAACGCGATAAGTAAGGAACATCTCATCAAATTTAACATAACTTACCTAAGTTGAAAACCAAATAGTTAATACTAGAGCTAACCCGTCCGCTCCGCTGGGCGATTACAGGTCAAGTGGTGGTGCAAGCCAGTGATAGGCAATTAGGGATTGGATAACCCGTACCACCCGTGACACCTGTCGTACTTATAATACGTTTTTGTACCCGTCATACAACCGATGTACCCCTCAACCTACGGTGCCCGACATACACCCGTTGTGCCCCTGTGGAACACGTGATAAACCTGTTGTAACGTTTTCAGCTGTATTTCAGGCACGTCCGGCGCTGGCTCACGCTGCTCGCTGAATGCCCGGGCGCAGCCGGCCCCGTCCCAGGGCGGGTGACGTCACGCGGGTCCCTGACCCTGACCCTGCACAGGTCGCGCGCGGGCGAAGACCGCAGTCTGTACATTACACCTGTTATAGCCAGCACTTACCCATTATACCCGTGGTAAACCTATGGCACCCGATACACACACGTTAAACCTGTGAAAACTCCACTCCGGCTAAGCGTATATGTTAATTGATATATGCCGTACCGTATGTCGATGACCTTCGTTTCGCAGTGATTCCGTGGTTGCTTCTCATTGGTTGTGACACTGTAGTATCCGTGGTTGGATCTGATTAGCTTTCGACTGGATTAAAGCGATGTAAAACCCGTATCCGTAACTGTTTTTTTTACGGTAAAATATTTCTTAACACCTCCTTTTATGTTAGTTACAGCACAAACCTTCGCCCAAAACTGCACAACCACAACTGTCTAAAACTATCGTATCAAATATTACCGCTTTAATTATATAAATTCGTGGCGGATAAATAGACAGACAGACAGACAGACGCTTATCAAATAGTAATATAGATTTAGCGGGTTTTATCTTCGTGAAACACTGCGACGGTGCTTCCACCTATTGGCAACTAATTTTAACTAAATATCGAATGCTAGTACCGAGTATGGCACACCATGCAGACCAGTGGTGAAGAATAGCTGCCACGACAGCGCGCCGCCTGACCTCCAGTACATACCGGCTGTTTTAGAGGCTCTGCAGGCTGTCAGTCACAGCAGCTCGTCACACGGGGAAAATGGCCTGTCTGCCCTGTCAGCCGTGGTGATATACGGGCCCTGCAGCCGTGGTATATACGGGCCCTGGTATATACGGGCCCTGCAGAACTGCTGGACAAACTGCGCACTCAACTCTCAGTCAATGGTGTAACATACGGAACCTTGCCGGGATATATATATATATATATATATATATATATATATATATATATATATATATATATATATATATATATTTTCTTTCTTTCTTTCTTTCTTTCTTGGATACAGAGGCCCAGGGATTTTTTCTCCAACTTGTAGAGACTGAAGAATTAACCCTCGCCCTACTTTTTTCACCTTCGCCCTACGGGGGGGGGGGGGGGCTAACAGGACCCTCATGTTAACTTCCAAACCAAGCAACTTAGAGCAATGCGGCAAGAACCAGCATGTTGCCTGTCATGAGATGAATCTAACCGTATGCGATGTTTAGGTTTCAGGTCAACGGGTGACCTTCCAGGTCAAGTGAATGACCCAAGATCGACCACGTCCACAAATAGCGATTGCACAGGGCGCTTAGTATAACTTCCGAACGGAGAGAGATAGAGAGACACCGTAAAAAGTAACGAGTTGCCTGTCATAAGGACAATCCTAAGGCATCCCATTTTGAGCATCTAGGTCAATTGGTGACCTTTGGGGCCGTCAATGGCCCTTTCGGGTCTGACATGACCTTGACGAAAAGGTCATAGGTCACGATCTAATAGTTGTATACACTTCAAATTTGGTTAGGCTACGTATAATTGTTGTTAACTCAGCTACTGAAAATTTCAGCAATATGCGCCGCATGTGTAAAAAGTTATTAAATACAAACCTCAGGGGGACCTGTCAGCCCCCCGTAGGGCGAGGGTTAAAGGGAAATATTCACCTTTTGATTTATTTTTCTGGATTATCTTATGCAACATGTATGGCATTAAATTGATCGAGTCTCAATTTAAAAATGAAATCACAACTTTTTTTATTTCGAAAATGCTTCTTCTTTTTTTTGGGGGGGAACATATACTTCTTTCAGAGTTCATGATCGGTGTTTTCCCTTCACTATTGGAAGCGCGACATATCGGGCGTTTTTCTTTCAATCTGTTCAACGTTGAATAACTATCGTTGAATTACCTCTCAACAAATCGCCGACACTAAATAGGTCGCCGTTGGGTGCATAATTGAACTTCCGATTTCATTGCCAGTTTTTCCATTTTATGATTATTTTTAACGATTAGCTAAAGCATAGTGTTAAATACAGCCAGATAAAAACTATACAAAACTCCTAATGTTGAAAATAAATGAACCAATTAAAGAAAATTGAGGGTCGCAACCACAACTAGTCCGACGTTGGGTGCAACTGCTAATTTGGTTATATTTTTATTCAATGTGTTGATTCCTTTCAATGTGTTCATTCTTTGGCTGACGTTCCCGAATGTGGACGTGTAGCTCCGATACCTGATCGCGACGATTTTGGCGCAAACTAGTGCAGGGAGTATAGTGTTCTTTTGTTGTGTTGTATGTTACGTTAGTTAGGTAGGGTAAAGTATTATTGATTTTGTGTTAGTTTTCTAGTGTTAGAGCTCTTGGTGCTGTGTGTTTTGTTTTTCTTTAGTTGCTTTATTGATTAAAAATAGGGGGAGTTCAGGGATGGACATGGCTGCTATTGAAAGGATGGTGGCAGATGCTGTAGGAAAGGAGACTGCTGCAATGCAGGAGGAGATAACAAAGCTGAAAACTGACCAAAACAGAAGTTCTGAGATGATAGAAAACCTGGAAACTGAAGAAAAAAACTGTGGACTGAGCTCACAAAACTAGATAGGAACCTTGACGAGGTTGAGCAATACAATAGGAAGAGTTCACTGATCCTAGGTGGTGCATTCCCAGAAGGCAAAGAAGGAGAAACCCCTGGCGAAACCAGAGAGACAGCAATGAAAGTCATCAAAGACAAACTAAAAGTCAACATGAAGGGAGGCATCGCTGCCTGCCACAGGCTCAGAAACAAAAGAGGGTCATCATTAAGTTTCAGGACCTGGATGACCGCGAAGCGGTGTACCAGGCCAAGTTTGAACAGAGTGGTGAGTGGGCAGATAAAGTTGCTGTTCATGAGAACCTCACTGAGAAACGTGCAAATCTCCCTTCTGGAGATCTCCCTTCTGATGATCTCCCTTCTGGAGGAAATGCGTAAAAACAGAGATATCCTGAACTACTACACACAAAAACGACAACATCATGGCCAGGGACGCAGAAAACAAACGCTACAGCCGCATACAGCCATGGTATATAGCTGATGACATCAAAAGTGCAGTGCGGGGTGCACCTCTCAAAACTCAGGGGCAAACAAGCAGCAACTTCATGCGCTCTCAGACTCTCAATGACATTCCTCAAGGATCAGTTGCCCGCAGAGCCAAAAACCTGGAGGAGTCTGTAGTGGGTCAGACTCGCCAAACCAGACAGTCCAAGAGGGCTGAGTAAAAACATACACTTAAAACCTCTCAGGATTGCTGAGTTAAATTGTCACCATTATAGGCCTCTCTTCTTATGTGTGGCCATATGCAATCATTTAACTAAAGGCAGGTAATAAGACAACGTGGGGTGCCCACTGAAATAATGATAAATATATAGTTACATAATGATACACAATTACATACCAGTAAGGCGCCGTAGTTGGCGATGCACGAGCGAGCGCGAAGGAAATGTATGGGGAATTTCAACTTGATCGGGTAAGTAGTTTCAGAGATACAAAAAAGGTGCGCACGTGGAGACACCCACCTTTGACTCGTGGGAAAGTGGGGCTGAGAGGTCCCTAACCACACACCAAATTTGACCATAATCGGCTCAGCCGTTTCAGAGATATAGAATAGGGGTGTGCACGTGCGCACGTGCAGAGGCACCCCACCCCTGACTTGTGGGAAACTGGCGGATGAGAGGTCCCTAACCACACACCAAATTTGAACACAATCGGCTCAGCCGTTCCTAAGATATAGAATAGGGGTGTGCACGTGCGCACGTGCAGAGGCACCCACCCCTGACTTGTGGAAAATTGGCGGCTGAGGGGTACCTAACCACACACCAAATTTGCACACAATCTCCTCTGCTGTTGCAGTTTTTGCGAGAAAACACTTTCAACACCCCTCACGCGGCACGCGCCACGCGCAGTGGTAAACACCCACATGCGTCAGCACTGGTCTCAAACAGGGTAGGTTGGATGGGGCTGCTCAGCAAAGAAGTCAGCTTGTCAATCGGATGTGTGGTTGCAGAGACATCAGCTTCTCAAAAGCGTCGCTACGGGTCGGGTCGGGCTCATAACCATATTTTTTCCACATACCACGGAAGGACGAACGAGCGCGCTCGTAATAATTAAATAACACCAGTAAGGCGCCGTAGTTGGCGATGAACGACCGAGCGCAAAGGAAATTTATGGGGAATTTGAACTCGATCGGGAAAGTAGTTTCTGAGATACAAAAAACGGCGCGCACGTGCGCACGTGCAGAGGCACCCACCTTTGACTCGTGGGAAAGTGGGGGTTGAGAGATCCCTAACCACACACCAAATTTGAACACAATCGGCTCAGCCGTTCCTGAGATATAGAATAGGGGTGTGAACGTGCGCACGTGCAGTCACCCCTGAGTTGTGTGAAAGTGGCGGTTGAGGGGTCCCTAACCACACACTAAATTTGCACATAATCTGCCCAGCAGTTGCGGAGTTATTGCGAGAGAATATTTTTCAACACCCCTCACGCGGCACGTGCCACGCGCAGTGGTAGTCACCCCCATGAGTTGGCACCAGTGTTGGATTTTTAATTTCATGACCTGGTCCCAGAGAGTAAAAATCCATAGGGAGAGTACAATTGTATTCAGGCAAGTTAATATTTTAACTTTTCTTTTAATTATTTTACTTGGAAAGTAAACAATCCTGATTTGTAATAGATATTAAATCCTTGTGAGGAAAATGTAATTACATTTTAACTATAATGTCGGTGAGATCAGGCGAAAAGAGAGCAAACTTCCTGAACAAATATGAAGAGCAAAATTCTTTGGACCCAAAAAGTCCAGAAAATGGCCCAAATTCCAAGGCTAGTTGGCACTGGTCTCAAACAGGGTAGGTTAGATGGGGCTGCTCAGGAAAGAAGTCCGCTTGTCAATCGGACGTGCGGTTGCAGAGATATGAGCTTCTCAAAAGCGTCGCCACGGGCCGGGTCGGGCCGCTCATATCCATATTTTTTCCCATACACCACGGAAGGACGAGCGAGCGCTTCGCGCTCGCACGTAAACAATACTAAATATCTCGGATCCGAGACCTATATCCTAAACTTAAAATCCCGGGACCATATTTGCAATCCACAAATATGTACGATAATACCCAATACCCATCCCGAAAACACTGTGATACCCACATCTCAGGGACTCCAGTACAGACGCGGTACTGGTACCAGTACCGCAGTACGGTAGCTGAAAGGCAGTGACGCAGTTGGCTGGGGTGGAAAAGTCTACGCTTTTACGCAAGACAGCAGGACGAGTTTCCTTCAACGCACCTGCAATCCCTTGCAAAAGTTCGGAGACCGTATTTCCATCCGATCTGATGGCTACTGCAAATATAAGCCACTCTTTAAGTTCATGAACAACACAACCACAGAGCTACCTATCACTTTTGCAATGCAAAGGCACTCGTATCGTCAAACAATGCCTTTTTGGGTTTATCAGAGACATTTTGTTTTGCCAGGTGCAGGCCTGCACAGTGCACAGTGCACAGGTCTGGCAGTGTCACCCTGACTGGCCGGCTTCGATCCCTGGTGGGCCGACACCTCTTCCGAACAGCCCGCTCCACTCAACGGAGGACCGGTCACCGGCGTCGACAATCACCTGCAGGTGTACCTCTGTACCTCTGCACAGGGCCGGTCACAGCTGCTGTAACCACCTGCGTCACGCGGTGGGTGTACCTCTGTACTCACCTGTGTGACGGTGGGTGTACCTCCGCCCAGGGCCGGGTCACAGCTGAGTCGCAGGGTGGCTCCTCGGGTCGTCTGGCTGCCGTCTGTGGACCAGAGATGCTCGTCAGCGGTCGGACAGGGGCCGAGAACAGCGGGCCGCTGGGGTGTCACTGCCAGCCCCATTAGAAACAGCAGCCTCCCTCAACAGCCGCGTTGGCGGACCAGATATCTGAACACTATCGGTCAATCAGTAAACTATGTGTGTGTGTGTGTGTGTGTGTGTGTGTGTGTGTGTGTGTGTGTGTGTGTGTGTGTGTGTGTGTGTGTGTGTGTGTGTGTGTGTGTGTGTGTGTGTGTGTGTGTGTGTGTGTGTGTGTGTGTGTGTGTGTGTGTGTGTGTGTGTGTGTGTGTGTGTGTGTGTGTGTGTGTGTGTGTGTGTGTGTGTGTGTGTGTGTGTGTGTGTGTGTGTGTGTGTGTGTGTGTGTGTGTGTGTGTGTGTGTGTGTGTGTGTGTGTGTGTGTGTGTGTGTGTGTGTGTGTGTGTGTGTGTGTGTGTGTGTGTGTGTGTGTGTGTGTGTGTGTGTGTGTGTGTGTGTGTGTGTGTGTGTGTGTGTGTGTGTGTGTGTGTGTGTGTGTGTGTGTGTGTGTGTGTGTGTGTGTGTGTGTGTGTGTGTGTGTGTGTGTGTGTGTGTGTGTGTGTGTGTGTGTGTGTGTGTGTGTGTGTGTGTGTGTGTGTGTGTGTGTGTGTGTGTGTGTGTGTGTGTGTGTGTGTGTGTGTGTGTGTGTGTGTGTGTGTGTGTGTGTGTGTGTGTGTGTGTGTGTGTGTGTGTGTGTGTGTGTGTGTGTGTGTGTGTGTGTGTGTGTGTGTGTGTGTGTGTGTGTGTGTGTGTGTGTGTGTGTGTGTGTGTGTGTGTGTGTGTGTGTGTGTGTGTGTGTGTGTGTGTGTGTGTGTGTGTGTGTGTGTGTGTGTGTGTGTGTGTGTGTGTGTGTGTGTGTGTGTGTGTGTGTGTGTGTGTGTGTGTGTGTGTGTGTGTGTGTGTGTGTGTGTGTGTGTGTGTGTGTGTGTGTGTGTGTGTGTGTGTGTGTGTGTGTGTGTGTGTGTGTGTGTGTGTGTGTGTGTGTGTGTGTGTGTGTGTGTGTGTGTGTGTGTGTGTGTGTGTGTGTGTGTGTGTGTGTGTGTGTGTGTGTGTGTGTGTGTGTGTGTGTGTGTGTGTGTGTGTGTGTGTGTGTGTGTGTGTGTGTGTGTGTGTGTGTGTGTGTGTGTGTGTGTGTGTGTGTGTGTGTGTGTGTGTGTGTGTGTGTGTGTGTGTGTGTGTGTGTGTGTGTGTGTGTGTGTGTGTGTGTGTGTGTGTGTGTGTGTGTGTGTGTGTGTGTGTGTGTGTGTGTGTGTGTGTGTGTGTGTGTGTGTGTGTGTGTGTGTGTGTGTGTGTGTGTGTGTGTGTGTGTGTGTGTGTGTGTGTGTGTGTGTGTGTGTGTGTGTGTGTGTGTGTGTGTGTGTGTGTGTGTGTGTGTGTGTGTGTGTGTGTGTGTGTGTGTGTGTGTGTGTGTGTGTGTGTGTGTGTGTGTGTGTGTGTGTGTGTGTGTGTGTGTGTGTGTGTGTGTGTGTGTGTGTGTGTGTGTGTGTGTGTGTGTGTGTGTGTGTGTGTGTGTGTGTGTGTGTGTGTGTGTGTGTGTGTGTGTGTGTGTGTGTGTGTGTGTGTGTGTGTGTGTGTGTGTGTGTGTGTGTGTGTGTGTGTGTGTGTGTGTGTGTGTGTGTGTGTGTGTGTGTGTGTGTGTGTGTGTGTGTGTGTGTGTGTGTGTGTGTGTGTGTGTGTGTGTGTGTGTGTGTGTGTGTGTGTGTGTGTGTGTGTGTGTGTGTGTGTGTGTGTGTGTGTGTGTGTGTGTGTGTGTGTGTGTGTGTGTGTGTGTGTGTGTGTGTGTGTGTGTGTGTGTGTGTGTGTGTGTGTGTGTGTGTGTGTGTGTGTGTGTGTGTGTGTGTGTGTGTGTGTGTGTGTGTGTGTGTGTGTGTGTGTGTGTGTGTGTGTGTGTGTGTGTGTGTGTGTGTGTGTGTGTGTGTGTGTGTGTGTGTGTGTGTGTGTGTGTGTGTGTGTGTGTGTGTGTGTGTGTGTGTGTGTGTGTGTGTGTGTGTGTGTGTGTGTGTGTGTGTGTGTGTGTGTGTGTGTGTGTGTGTGTGTGTGTGTGTGTGTGTGTGTGTGTGTGTGTGTGTGTGTGTGTGTGTGTGTGTGTGTGTGTGTGTGTGTGTGTGTGTGTGTGTGTGTGTGTGTGTGTGTGTGTGTGTGTGTGTGTGTGTGTGTGTGTGTGTGTGTGTGTGTGTGTGTGTGTGTGTGTGTGTGTGTGTGTGTGTGTGTGTGTGTGTGTGTGTGTGTGTGTGTGTGTGTGTGTGTGTGTGTGTGTGTGTGTGTGTGTGTGTGTGTGTGTGTGTGTGTGTGTGTGTGTGTGTGTGTGTGTGTGTGTGTGTGTGTGTGTGTGTGTGTGTGTGTGTGTGTGTGTGTGTGTGTGTGTGTGTGTGTGTGTGTGTGTGTGTGTGTGTGTGTGTGTGTGTGTGTGTGTGTGTGTGTGTGTGTGTGTGTGTGTGTGTGTGTGTGTGTGTGTGTGTGTGTGTGTGTGTGTGTGTGTGTGTGTGTGTGTGTGTGTGTGTGTGTGTGTGTGTGTGTGTGTGTGTGTGTGTGTGTGTGTGTGTGTGTGTGTGTGTGTGTGTGTGTGTGTGTGTGTGTGTGTGTGTGTGTGTGTGTGTGTGTGTGTGTGTGTGTGTGTGTGTGTGTGTGTGTGTGTGTGTGTGTGTGTGTGTGTGTGTGTGTGTGTGTGTGTGTGTGTGTGTGTGTGTGTGTGTGTGTGTGTGTGTGTGTGTGTGTGTGTGTGTGTGTGTGTGTGTGTGTGTGTGTGTGTGTGTGTGTGTGTGTGTGTGTGTGTGTGTGTGTGTGTGTGTGTGTGTGTGTGTGTGTGTGTGTGTGTGTGTGTGTGTGTGTGTGTGTGT